>CAJUYI010004079.1:20038-37187 GCA_910591695.1 Galerucella pusilla
TTTAGCTAATAATGAATTTATGCGTTACTTTATGGACGCACTGTATATAGGTCTTCGTCAAGTGTGTATTTCAAATGCCAGCTCAAAAAATTCACAAAAAAATGCAAATATAATTCGTTAATTGGAACATTTGGTATTATTTCTATTCCAATCGAATATTTTTACAGACTTCTTCAGCTCCTTCTTTTCTCCTTTTCAAGCTGCTTGCCTACATTTTCCTAATCGTTCGTTTTTGCAATTGTACCATAATCATCTCTTAAAATTATATCATTGCCCGTGTATAGTTACCACCCATGGATAATTTAAAAGAACAGATACCACAGCTTACTTTTACAAAAAACAAAACTCATTTCAAGCACACTTCCAGCACGTTCCGATTTCAATTTTAGTTTAAAAACTCGTACAGTGATTTGAAAATACCGGATTTGCTATGCCCGTTAGAAGCCCCATTGGCGTACAGTATCAAGATTTACACATAAACCATCTTTTTATAGATGAACCAGAACAAACGAATGAACAAAGGGCACTAACAGGACCTTGTTTTCTGAAAGGGGCACCTGAAAAAGCTCAAAATAGTGGAAGAAGAAGAATGTAGATTCTGGGGAAAGAAAGAAGGAACCTCCATAATCGTACCTGCAGATTGCATAGCAATTCATGCTCCTAGGGCAGTATACACATCCTAAAATCTATAGAGTAGGGAGGATGAGTGTAGACTCACAGCACTTATGCCACATGTGACCCTTTGTACATCCTCCCGAGGATTTGTCCTCCTAGGTCATCGTCCATCCTGTCTTTCCCAGGAAGGTGGACAAGTCACTAGGCGACATCTCCTTTATATCGGCAGGTGTAGGCCAAGACTCACCGAGCACACACTGTCGTATTGACGATAACTCCGGACATTCGCATAAGACAGTTTCATCTTCCTTCTCACACATCCTGATAGAGGTGTGTGCACTAGCCCCATAATATGGCAGTGTTTCCTTAGTTGACAGTGGCCAGTTAGAAATCCTACTGTTAACCGTAGGTTTTTCCAGGTCATCGCCAAATATTCCTTCGACGCCAGCTTCCCTGGGTGATCCTGGCAAGACTTTATCCTTTGATTCCATCCCATCTATTAAGGGATTAAGCATGAGTGTATCGTTTGACTAGTTCCGCAATTGTCGAAGTCGTGAGGCCGTAGGTGTCACTAGGTCCTAAAATTTTAGAAGATGGGCCTAACTAAGCTACTAGTCTTTATAACTAATAATATTTATTTCTTGTGTTTATACTATCCTGTATTTTACTTCCCCCTTCATCCTGTTGTTTTTAATCGATTTGACAATGAGATAATTTCTTATTATATTGTGTTCTATCCCCTAAAAGGCCGCCTGCGCCTCTGAAAACAATACTCATGGAAGCAGTAGCTGAGCGATGACTCTTCATATCCATTGTGAGTGTTAACGTTTTTTATTTTATCCGAAAGGACAATAATATCATTGAATTACAATGTTTTGAGTCGGTAAAAAGTATGAATTTTGCTTGGTCATGGTTTCGCAATAATACACCACCGTTGACAGGGTGGATGCAACCCCTCTCGCTGCCTTGTTGTTCATTTCTCGTCTAATGGAATCAGATTTAAATCTGTCTAATAGTTAAAAAATTCATTGTGAAAGTTCTTGTGGGAAAATGGATGACGCTAATCGAATTTTTGGTCTCTTTTAGTTTTTTTTTCGTGGAATATTTTGAGGCACAAATTGTAAATAATCAAATAATATTAAACCCTATTGGCTGGTGGAGATATTTAGACGAGATTTCGCAATAAATATGGCCTTAGTATCTCTTCAGAGTTATTCATCAAATGACAAGATCATACAGAGTGTATTCACTTATCGCCGGCCTTTAATATTGATCCTGTTTTGATATTTTGCAGTTTTTGGAGTTTAAAAAGCTTATTATCGATGCCAACCAATGTACACACAGTGATTTTTCTACATATTCAGAGAAAAATGTAAAAAAAAACAAATTTCAAAAGATTTACCTTATTTATTAATAAAATTTAGACAACAAACTGACGTACTTTGTATATACCTATACGTAACGTAATAACAATGTTATGTTTGAATGTGTAAATTGGAGAAGATCCAAAAGGTATATAATTTAGGTAGATATTTTTCGAGATATCAGGGTAATAAAAATATTTTAAAATGCATCAAAATAAGAACGCAGTTGTTCATAATATAATATAAAGGATTGGAGAGAGGGAGACGGTCAGCTTGATGCCATCAGAGAGTCGACGGTAATGATAGGTTTGGAGTACTCATAATCGGTTCCCTTTAAATAACTGGGCCCATTTTACGGAATTTAATTTGTTTTTATAGCTTTGATTACAACTCGCTATAATTTGAAAACGTTTTATTAAAATAAGACTCGTTTTTCATTGTATTTTTTTGCCATCTTGAGACTGTGTATATGTTTCTAAAATAAATTAACAGAATTTGATTGATGTTCCGTCTAATGGCGCTCTTTATAATTACATTTTCAGTTTTTAAGTTGGTAGAGACCATTTGGAACAAACCAGACATTTCACATAACCCCATCTACAAGGAGTATTTTTTAATAAGAAATATTTCATACATTTAACATCTTTAATTGTTGTTTTTTTAAATCTTTTGAAAAGGAAAGAGCATAAGGTGTGTGAAGATTTCTTTCGTGAACGAAAATATTTTTCATCAGCATTATTTTACGCAACGTTTTCAACACTTTTCTACTTGTGTTCAAAATTTTTAAACTTTTTCAGCTTTTTTTACTGAAATAATATTATAGAAACAGAAAATATCAAATTCATAATATTATATCAGCATTTTTTTATCGGTCTTTACAAAAGAAGATATCGCAAGTATATTAATTCTTAAGACAAAAATAATGATCCTGACAGACGGCTATTGACGGCTATGAAATTAATATTTTTAATAATCGATTTTGGTTCTGTATACCTGTAGGTACCTCATCGACTGATATGAAAAATTTTAATTTTCTCTACAAAGCAATATGCCGTTCTTGTTCAGTTATACTGTTGAAAAGATCTTCGATATATTTTTTTTAAATAAATTATTTTCGATTGCAGTTTAATAATATATCGAATATAAGAAATATAAGGAATCTTCTTATCCTATCACTAATTGTTTTATATTTTCTGCCCCTTAGATTACTGTTTTTCTACTTATTCCACTTGTTTTAAAACATCTTCAGTGTTTTAAGCAAGCACTCAGAAATCAGACAACCTGGGACATGCCACAAGACGGCATGATGAAAAAGTATACCTTTTCAAAGAAATTCCTTACGGAATTGAGCAAAAAGAAGGAATGGGATCCAAATACCACTACCAGACTTGGAAAGAATGCCATTCAAATTCCATGTGGCCTCTTCTGTACAACATGGCCCCAAGCCAATGAGTGATCATTGGCTCTATTCCATGATTTGCCGCAGCCCTACACATGGATCCTACAGGGGTGCTGTCAAACGCCCCTTGTATATCCAAGAAAGCTCCCAGGGCGATCATGCCATTTTTCAGCGCCTTCTCCACCTGGGTTACCAGTTGGTGTAAGGCACTTTCAGTTGACTTGCCACACCTGAAAGCATGTTGGTTGTTGTGCAAAGGATACCCAAGCCCAACCTTTTCCTTTATGTACCGATCAGCCACCCTCTCCAATGTTTTCAGCACAAAGGATGTTAGGCTAATGGGTCTAAAGGATTTAGCCACCGTGTATGTGGTACGACCCGGCTTGGGTATGAAGACGACTCTCACCTGCCTCCACTGTTCAGGGACATACCTGCGTGCCAAACAGGCCCGAAAGATATGCACCAAAATTGTGCCAACGGCCTCCCAGACTTGTTGAAGCAAAGCCGGGAAGATTTGGTGTTTCCCCGGAGATTTGTATGGTCTGAATGACCGTATCCCCCAAGTACTCCGCTCGGATGTGACTATTTCCTTTGCTAGAAGATAGTCCTCTTTACATGGTCGCTGTATGACCACATATCCTATGTCAGGACACTCCCGGTCGATTTCCTCACAACATATACATACATTCAACAAGCACTAGATATAGGTACATCTACCCTTAATATAGGTATATATTTTCTAATTTCCAATACAGAGTGTTTAAAAGAAAATGTGTCAAATTTTTGACAAATAATTAATAAAATCCTTATTAAAACTTCAATGAAAATTCAAACTTTGAACACTATAGACATATAGCTTTATTATTTGCGTAGTTACAACATTTTTACAAAGGAAAAATCAAGTTACGAATAAATATGTTCAAATGAATAACAAGTCTGGCGCCAAAGGTAGTACCTTGACGAATTTAGAATTAATACAATATCGACGAATGAAATCAACAAAAAGAAATGAATCTCTTTGTAAATACCGTTCCGAAGACGAACACCAACCGTAACCACATTTTACAGAATCGGCTTTAATCATATAATTAAAATTATAATAATAATCTTGCATAAAAAAATTTTGTATTTCAAAACACAACAATCATATTATATTGTTTCAAATAAAATAAATAAAAATGACACTTACAAAGTTAAATGATATTTTATTTATATTTTGATCGAAATAAGGTTTTTATAAAGCCCTACCCTGTCTATAGGTGTGCTTTTTAATAAGCCGAACGTTGAAAGTAAACAGTGATTAAGCAAGAATTATCTTAATTGCTTTTTTAATCAGCCGAAAGCGTTATAGGTATTGTAAAGAATAATAATATAAAAACAATTGTTATTACAAAGAAAAAATTAACGCATACTTTATTCTCTTAAATTGGTACTATATATACAGTAACACCTGTACGCAACTTTAATCATTAGTGTTTGTCTAATTTGGTTTTTAAGAATTTCTCATAACGTATGTCTTTCTCACTTGTGATGTTAAAATTATTGAACAAATGTCAAAGCCAGGAAAAACTTTACTTATCCTATAATTTTTGTCATCATGTTGTGGGTAGGGCCCAGTGACACCTACGGCCTAACGACTTCGACAATTGCTAAACTAGCCAAACGTTATGTTACGCGAGCTGCTGTATTAATGTGCTCAATTAGTGCCCCCAGTGAAATTCCCATATGATACGACTATGGCTCCTCCGCCTTATTTTCGAGAGTTTTCTGGAATACGTTACATCTAGGAAAACCCAGCGCATCCACCAGAACTTCGAAAGTTTTCTAGAACTACAAGACGTGCGAGTATAAATAGGCGACGAGCATCGCAGCGGAGTTAGTTAGTCAGTTAGTGTCGATACTGAAAGAAAGCAATCGCACCTCGCTAAAGTGTTTATTAAGTGACTCTCATATAAATTATAGTTAGTGTGTGTTTGGTGTATTATATAAATTATTAAATAAGGTCTGTATTTGAATATAAATCTGTAAATATAAATTAGAATAAACGTTACAGTTACATCCATGCTCAATCCTAAGATATGGGATGGAATCAAAGGATGCAGTCTTGCTAAGATCACCCTGGGCGACCCTGGGAAGCTAGCGCTGAAGAAATATTTGGCGATGACCAAGAAAAACCTACGTTTTATCAGTAGGATTTCTGAGTGGCCACTGTCAACCAAGGAAACACCTCCATACTATGGGGCTAGTGGACACACCTCTATGCAGGATGTGTGAACGGTAAGATGAAACTGTCTAATGCGAGTGTCCGGAGCTATCGTCAATAAGAGAGTGAGTGTTCGGTGAGTCTTGGCCTAAACTTGCCGATATAAAGGAGATGTCTCCTAGTGACCTGTCCACCTTCCTGGGAAGGGCAGGATGGACAATGTCCTAGGAGGATGTACAATGGGTCACATTTGGCCTGAGTGCTGTGAGCCTACACTCACCCTCCTTACTCTACAGATACAAATAGGGTAGATCTTTTATACATTCTCCTGTAAGTATACTTCTCAGTTCGTGAACCAGTATATATATTTCTGTTTACAAAGCCTCGGCAATCATCTTTTAAGCTAGTAAATAAAGTCCTCCACTCCTTGTAATGTAATAAGAAAATGTCCATTCCCGAAAATAAAAATGAAATTTAAATTTGTTTTTAGCACTGACAGAAAATGAAGCGGTTGTACACGATTTTGGGTATTGTTGACGAACTTAATAAATAGTTTAATTCATTATGGGCTACCCAAGGATACGCGTCATAATAAGTAGACCTTGTTCCTTTTTTTTGTGAGTGATGGAAAACAATGGGAGCAAAAAAAGGGTTGGCATTTAATTAAATGTGTGGTTATCGTATTAGAGAAGAGGTAAACATGCCGACCAACCTAGTTCTAGTCGCCAAAAATAGTCTTTCTTTATATTTTTGAAGGAGCTGACATTAATTTTTTTCTTAAATTGGGAGAGTGTGGTCGAAATTGTAAAGACAACCTGTTCCTCTTGACCATCTTGTATACAGTTTCAATAATTTAGACGTACTACATGTATAGATATAAAATAACTATCAGAAGCAGCACTTTAACACGTTTTGAAGGAAAATGAAATATTAATTGCATCTTGATTAAAAACTTTGCTGCTTTCGAGTAACTCGATGTAAGTATTACCGTCCACATGGATTTCAACCCTTCGTAATACTGAGATTGTTTTGGTTTATGGTATGAATAGTAACCCTTTTAAATACAGTGTGAATATTTTGTGATACACAAAAAGTATCTTGTATGAGTTAAATTAGGAATATAGTAATAAGAAGAGGAAGAAGAAGTATAAAGAACGTGGTAGGTGAAATAAAGGTAAAAAAAGGGTATTATGTAGGTGAGACCGTTTAAAAAATTTGACAACTAGAAAGTTATTGAAAATTTAAAGCAAATACACGCGCTAAGTCAAAAAAAGCGTTGTGCCCATACTAATAGAAGTTTTGAGCAGAATATTCAATGGGATTCGACAAAAATAATATTGAAAGAGCCCAATAATAAAAGACGAAAAATCAAAGAAAGTGCTTTAATACAACTAAATGCAGATAAATGTGTAGCTAGTATTTCAGCCGAATAAATTTGGTTACCAATGTTAAAAAGAGAAATTTCCAATAATCAATTACCTGCGTTATCAGGATAGCAAGTTTTTATCCAGGTTTTCTTATGATTTATCATTTGAATAGTTGTTAATCGATACACACTTCAATAGACAAAATCACCAAACTGAGTTATACATATTTTGAAAACAAAAATAATCATACACAAAAAAGTAACAACAAAAGCGTTTTATTAACAACATTTCCAAAATAAGCGAAAAAAAGCGCTATTCCAATAAAAACCGTTCCTGGAACGTGCACTTCATTGGATTCAATTTCTAGTAGACTATCATATCGTTAGAATGTAATAAAATAATAGTATATTACGTAACAAGAGTTGTAAGTAACCCATTACACACGAAATGAAAAAGTTTATGCATACATTTCATGAGTGCGTAATGGGATTACAACTCGTGTAACGTACTCTACTTTTTCTACGCCCATCTATTTTCTTCTGAGTACTCATAATTCCATCTTTTTTACTACTAACAGACATATTCGTAGGTAAAATTGAGAAAATGTTCGGATATTATATCTTGTTACAAAAATTGACAGCATAAATGAGATGACGCTTATTTTCATATCAAGAAAACGCATATTATTTTTTTTAGAAATTGTATAATGTGTTGCCGACATTTAGGGGCATCACTCTTTCAATCTAAAATGTATTTCTCTGATGCTAAAAGCTTTTATGTTTTTTCATTGATTAAAAGTATGTTAATAAACCAAATAAAGTAGTACGAGAATGAAAATTTGTTTGTAATTTAATTAAAGCAAGAAGTTTAAGTTTTCTTCTCAAAATGCACGTGTATGTTATGAGATCTCATAATGTGCATGTCATTTACAAGGAATGTTGACAGTGCGAGTTTCGACGTTTACAGACATGGGCGTAGAAAAAATATTTTATTTCACATTTTACCAGAGGTGTGATCTACTATGAATGGACCTTAATAAAAATTTGATAACAAAATTTTGCAGTCTTAAACTTCAAAATCATTTTTGATTGTCTAGTTGTCAAATTTTTTCTGTGGTGTCAGTTAGGGATAAAAATTAATTTCTACTTATTTTTTCTTGACAACGGTAGCTGGAACGCTACCGAAACGTCGAAATAATAAATAAAAAACATTTTTGTGGTTTGATTCCCAAAAAAATAAGAGAAAAAAGAATAAGTAATGCCACAAGAAACTTACAGAATATATTAAAGAAAGTAATCTTAAATTTTAGCAAAAGGCTTTAGTTTTAAAATGAATAAAAAAACAAAATATTCCAAAGATGATAGTATCCATATTTTTATATTTAAATGTAATGTTACCTATGCAAGCCTTTTTATTTTTTAAATCAAATTTTATGAAAAAAAAAACTCTTTACTCCTGAAATATATTCAAAGATTGAATCGGTTTTTTCCAAACGAGACCAAAGCTCTAGTCAAGCTCCTTAATAGGATAGATATTGAATTTGTCTGAAAGAGTCAACTAAAATCTAAAATAATTTTGCCAGAATCAATAGCAATAGAAAAGGAACAAAAATTAAACAGGAAACTAGATTTTTCTGTTTTCTACACTCTAACTTAACGGAAGTATTGAATTTTACAATCTTCGTGTACTAAATATAACTGACAGTTAGTTATTATCAGTAAATCAATCTCACGAATATCAAATATAGAAAGTTTCCAACGTGAAATAGCAAAACTAAATTGCCTCTACTTATTATACACCCGACGATAAGGGACTATAATTTTCCACTGTTACATTTTGCATATCTTTGCCATAAGAAAATATGAAAATTACCAGGATTGTATATCAATATTTATGTCTCAGACTAATAAACCAAATAGGCAAAATGATTCATTTTGGAATTATCCCAACATATACAAATATACGAGGATGTATTGTAGCCTAGACCAATTCCATGCATAAACAAAATATTGCATTGAAAAGTTCTTGCTTCAGTTTTTTGAGATTACCATCGAGTAATCATGATTGATTTTTCGGATAAGGGTAGAACAATAACCGGAGATTACTATTCGACCACTCTACTGGAAAAAATTGAAGAGAAAAGACGCTGAAAGCTATCCAAAGGTGTTGTTTTGACATTGAAATTTTGTTTGGTTCCATAATGGGCTAAGAATATTCCAATATACTCCTGAAAGTACAATTATTTCTATTAAAGAACTTTACTTCGTTAGTGAAATTAATCACAACACCTTTTTTAGAAAATGTATAAAAGAAATGAAAAACAACGGCAGTGTTTTATGAGAATAAAAAAAAAGACAAACCTAACCTGCGACTCTTCCAAACTTGGAAGTCTTCTAAGGGAGGCTGGCTTATGAACGGCGCAGGAAATAAGACATGAAACAGAGACTCGAACTCGAACAGGCGGAATATCAATAATGTGTGACCGAAGCGATTGCAAAAGTTCATCGCCTCTACTCCCTTGTTCTTCGTCTGTCTTTTTCTCCAGCTCTTTTTCCGATTTTATCTACTAATAGATAGTCTAGAAAATTTTCAAGCAACTTTTTAAATATTTCCAAATTACTATGAGCTTGTTGCGATGTTATTTTTAAATCAATCAATTGAAAGAGGATGAAATTCAAAAAACTAGACAAAGCTATGAAAAAAATAGGTTTCCAAGTGTGATAGTATTCCCAGGACTGACATTGAAGCAGTAAAGACTAAATATCTGTATCGAAAAAGATGGAGCCGCCTCCTAGTAACTATTAAAACCAGGAGAATGTTAAGATGCTAAAAAATTTGATTAGGCAATAAATTCCCTTTCAAAAGACACTTAATTTGTCAAAATCCATGAAGCTTAACAACAGTTATACCAGTTTTATCAAGTCAGCTTTCCCACTAACCCTAGTTATTTTACAAGAAAGAGAACAAATTACTGTGGCAAAAAGTCTTTAACTAGGAAAACAAAAATGACAAACGGTTTGCGAATGGTATAGGATTTTTAGTTACTTTCCTGCTTATCAGAATAAATATCAATTCACCAACCGTTTAACACTTTATGCTCAACATCCAGGGCAATTTACAGCTAAATGGTTGGCAAAACTTCAAGACGTTGTCAGACCAACCGGCAAAATACCCCAGTTTGTTTTGACGTTTATTGACTTTCGATCATCGTCTGATATTCACAAGTTTTTTGTGCATTGTTTCTTCAAGAGTAAAAAAACAGTTAGTTTCATAACTAATATTTAGACAAATCTGCAGTGTGTAGTTAATAAAATGCCAGAGCAGCTGAACAGTAAATGTCAAGAAATTGTAACATCTTTGTTAAGCTATTGTGAACAAGAATGCCGAAATGGGGCCCTATTTGTATTCATTATTATTGAGAACTGTCAATCTAACATCAGATTGACTTTTCTAGTTTCCGTTAAGTAAGGAAACAAGGTACAACTTGGCAACATCACAATATTTTGTTCGTCATTTTATCGTGAATAAACTATAGAAGCCAGCCTCGAAAAAAATCTTGATTGAGGTTAAATTTTGATTTTGAGTTCTAGAAACTAAGTTTGATGACATTTTTGTTACAAAACGTTTTTAACCGTAACAAATGAAGAAATAGAAAATAATTTTGCCTGGAAAATACTTTCCAGAGTACGGATCTGATCATCAAATCAGTTTCTCCACGATATGAAAAGTTGACATTAAAAATTGTATTTTCCAACATTTATAATTTTGGGATTGGATTGTGGAATTGTCAGCCGCCCATCGCCCACCCACCAAACAGTCTAAACACAACGAGCAATGACAATTGAATTGGAGAAATTGGTGCGATTCGCGGAATCTGCCCGCCAATGGCAACAGTCGGCATGTGCCGACGAAGGCTCGAGTTTCTCGGAATGTGGATCTTATTGCCAATGCCACTGGCTGGGGTGGGATTGGACGCCGTCAGCATCAAATACGCCTGTGTGGAATTTCTCCATTGGAGGATTCTATTTTTTTTTTCTACAATTGTACGATTCTCCACGAATTTCAACATTTCTCGTTTGTACAATTGATATTTCTGCGCAGGGTAGAGATTTTTCGGGTGTTGGCCGAATCCTTATTTGCTCGCTTTCAAATAGTTTCGTTCATTCGATACGTTTTTATTGTTGATATAAAGTTTAATAATAATTAATGAAAGATGGCATAAAGCTCCTTCGCAATTTTTCATATGGAAATTGATTTTCAACTAAAACTCCAGGCCTCCGCTAATCCTGAACAATTCAGAAAAACTCCAATTTTCAAACTCTGTTATTTAATACGTGTTATTATGACCTTTGATTTCAAGCGTGAACGAAATAGCTATATATACAACTAGTTGCAAAATGAACATGTTTTTGCACTAGATGTGTGCAAAAAACACGGCTTTTTGCATCGTGTTTATATACAAGATTTTTTGTAATTCAGTAGACGAAAATAAAAAAAGAAGGTTTTCATTACGTTTCATTGAAATTTAAAATACTATCAAAGCCATGCTTGTTTGTTTCTATGGAGATAACCATTCAACAATGATCAAAACTTCAAATGTTAAGACATATTTGTCAAAATAACCACATTTATTTGTTAATTCTGCCCATTCTGTCTTAAAAAATGAGCGAATCTGAAGAGTCCCTACCTTCAGACGTTGAAGAAGTTACAAAAGCTGTTGTAGCAAATTTGCTGCCAAGTAAGTCAAAAGCAGCATATGAAACAGCTTATTCTAACTTCCCTGAGTAACAAAATGAACCACGTTTTGCAACTAAAATGAGTCTCAAAATGATGACATTTCGTAAGTGAATTACAAAAAATATATTTCAAATTTTGGTGAATTCGATTTCAAATTTTGGCGGATGCGGTGGGTGTGGCTCATTCGCCATTTTATGGGATTTTTGTTGTTTCCTGCGGGCAATATTAAACGTCAGTTTTAGTGACAATTATAAGTATATTATATACCAAGGTGGTAAAGACTATTATTATTGACCGAGCGGAATAAGGTGCGAGGTTTATAAATGTCTTCAACACCATGGTGTACACTTTGGTCCAAAATAAAGGAGTACATTTTTTAATTGAAAATATTTTTTTTTGTTTTTTTGGCGATTTATTTTCTTTTTGCAGGGCTAATAACCTAGCATGTCCTCAACATGACTGTAAATTTGGAAGCAAAAATAATGTACAGGGTAAACTACTATCCCATTTATAAATCTTGCACCTTATTCTCGGTCAATAATAACAGTCTTCAGCACCTTGGTGTATAGTATGCTATTGTTTAATCCTTTTTTTCTAAATCTTGCTCTGATTTTCAACTAAAATTCTAGACCTCACTATTTCCCATACGCAATCTTGGCCGATTAAAAAAAAAGGTAGAACGTGTCGCGGGACACACGGTAGGAACTTTAGTTCCTTTTAAGCAAAAGTTAGGTAATACATCTGACGTTATAGATAAACAATTTGCATATTCTTTGGTGGTTGAGTAGTAAGCACACCAGACTCTCACGCGGTAGACCCGGGTTCGATTCCCCGCGAGGAATTTTTTTTATTGTTAATTTAATTTTTAAATAATTATTCTGCTTGATATTAATAACGACAACAGGTAGACGTTTGAAATATTTAGCAGAATATTCATTATTATAGATAATGGTACGGTACCCTTCATGAGGGAATCCGACTGATGGCAACATCTACTTATAACAGCATCGTATATTTAAAAAGGGAAACCGTAGCATTATACAAATTAGACATTCAAGAACTGTACGTTTACCACACAAAAATTAGTGGAAACATAAAATTGAATTGTTAAATTTTTAATTTGAAGTTATATTACAGTTTATAGAAATTTTTAATTTTCTAGATTTTTTCTTAGGTGGGTCGTAGAAAAAATATGCTGTTCGACTCGTGTGGATTGTCCATATCGCACTCCTCCTACGACGTCGTGCTCAAACTTCGTCCTCGTGCGATATGGCCATCATATCCACACTAGTTGCACAAACTACTAATTCTTTCAAAACATGCCCTTTTACATTTAAAAACAACCTGCCAAATGTCAAATCAATTTATCCACACCCTGTATTTCGAAAAGTAAATATGCTAGACCCCTTAATCCTCATATAATTTTGTCCAATTTTACGAGAGGAATCTACATGCAAACGTTGTAATTACCCTTAACGTTCGAGATGCTTATACCATTTTTTGCGCGATCGTATTGAAATAAATACCGAATAAAATAATTAAAATTTCTTCGAAATGAACAAAAAAGATCAATCGCGCAAAAAAGATTATGGAAATAATAGTAAAAATTTATCCGAGCAAATTCAAGTAGATCACCAGCACTGCGAATACCAGCTTTGCATAGAATTTTAATATAGCGTCGGTGGTTCAGTGGTAGAATGCTTGCCTTCCAAAAAGAAACATAATTCTCAAACTTCATTATTCAATACGTGTTATTATGACCTTCGACTTCAAGCTTGAACAAAAAATGTATTTCAAATTTTGGTGGATGCGATACTGCGTGTTCGCCATTTTTTGAATTTTGGTTGTTCTCTCATTAAACGTCAGTTTTAGTTACATTTATCGATCATAGAAGTAACACTTTCACTGCCTGGGAAGTAAAAAGGATTTTTAATCCTCTTTCCCAAATCTAGCTTTGATTTTCGACTAAACAATTCAGAAATAACGTCTTTTTATTCTCAAACATAACAGTTCCCTTAGTGCACGCTGACTGTATATTTTGGTGAATCCACGAAATATTTTCACAAAATTTGAACACCTCTCTGTATTAACAAGACAAATAAAAGTTCTTCTCGAACGCGAGAACTGTAGCACGTGGGAGTTGAAGGGATTGCACCCAAAGTTCGTGTACGACAAGTGATACGAGGATCATATGATAATATTCTTACTTTTAGAATTAATCTTATTGCCAACTAAAAATATAATAAGTGTAGTCAATCAATCAAACTTTCGGAACTTATTCAATGTATTTGCTTCTAATTCTAAAGGTAGTTGATTGAATAATTGTTTGACATTGAAAATGATCGAAATTTTTATCAAATTCAAGGAGTCATTATTAAATGGAAATGGACATTTTTTGTTCTAGTGGGGTACCTGCGAATTGTAAATCATTATTTAAAGATAGATTCGAAGAGATCCAAACTACAAACCTCAGTGGAAATGAGATTCGAACTCAGAGTAATAAGTTGTTAAAGTAGTAGAAGAATCAAGCTGGTTTTTTTTAAAGGAACCGTCCCTTCGCCGGCCCCACCTCAGCCTCATGTGCTTATTGTGGATACTCCCAGTGTTCTGACTACTCTATTCCTATTCAGCCAATCCGTTCCCTGTATTAGCTGGTTGGTTGTAGAAGTCTTCTGGAGTCATTTGGAGTCTACCATACAGTTTCTGCCTCCTATGGTCCAGCGTCTTACAGTTGCATAGTCTATGAGGAACTGTTTCTGTGTCCTTTTTGCATCTTCTGCATGTAAGGTCTCCATTATACAGACCTATTTTGTTTAGGTGCTCCTTTGTGGGAAAGTAGCCCCGTTGTGGTGCGTAGTTTGTTCCTGCTCACTGAGAACAGTTCTTTTGTTACTTTTTCTGATGGTTCTTTTATGAATTTCTTCCCATGTATTTGCCTGGACGTATGCAGGCAGCCAACGATGCAATTGAACCCAGGTTTCTGTTTAACAAACCCTACAAAATTCAAATAAAACAGAACACAGAACCAGACGCTGCAAATGCAATACGCATTTATACAGATGGTTCAAAAATGAAAGAAGGCTCAGGATGTGGAGTTTACTCGAGAGCACTGAGCCTCAAGATTAAGTGGGGAATGGGAAACAATACCAGCGTGGTTCAAACAGAACTGGCTGGTATCTCAATTGCCACAAAAGAACTAACCAGAAGAGGAATTTCTGGAAAAAACATAACAATCTGCACTGATAGTAGACAAGCCCTATTAGCCTTGAACAGACAACGTGTTATATCGAGGCTAGTACTAGAGTGCCACCAAGATTTAGCTGACGCCTCGGCAGATAACAATATTATCCTGAGGTGGGTTAAAGGGCACGACAGGAGTAAAGGAAATCGCATTGCTGATTCTTTAGCCAGGGAAGCCGCTGGACTGAAAATTTTAGGACCCAGTGACACCTACGCCCTAACGACTTCGACAATTGCAGAACTAGCCAAACGTTACACCCATGCTCAATCCCTTAAGAGATGGGATGGAATCAAAGGATGCAGTCTTGCCAGGATCACCCTGGGCGACCCTGGAAAGCTGGCGCCGAAGAAATATTTGGCGATGACCAGGAAAAACCTACGTTTAACAGTAGGATTTCTGACTGGTCACTGTCAACTAAGGAAACACCTCCATACTATGGGGTTAGTGGACACACCTCTATGCAGGATGTGTGAACAGGAAGATGAAACTGTCAGGCATGTCTTATGCGAGTGTCCGGAGTTATCGTCAATAAGAGAGTGTGTGTTCGGTGAGTCTTGGCCTACACCTGCCGATATAAAGGAGATGTCTCCTAGTGACCTGACCACCTTCCTGAGAAGGACAGGATGGACAATGACCTAGGAGGACAACTCCTCGGGAGGATGTACAATGGGTCACATGTGGCCTAAGTGCTGTGAGCCTACACACTCACCCTCCCCACTCTACAGATACAGATACAGATTGCCTGGACGTATTCTTCCAGTGTTTATTGTGTTATTCTTTCACCCACCCTTTTAACCATGACCCAGTTAAGCATCTGCAGATGCTCAGAGCAAGTTCGGGTCCGTTCATCAGAGTTGAGGATCCTGCTCTTGCTTTTTCATTGCCAGCTATTCCTTTGTGACCTGGGACCCACTCCAGTATTAAACTGTTCCGAGTCGCCAGTCTTCTAAGTTCTTCGCCGCTTTCCCATACCAGCCGAGATGTCACCCTAGAGCTCTGAAGTGCTTTAAGGGCAGCTTGATTGTCACTGTAGATCCTGCATGATCTGCCCGTTGTTGTAGGCTCTCATGTTATTTGCCCTTGCACATGCAAGTATTGCATTCCTTCATATTTGCTCGAGCTCATTCTTCGATCCTTCTGTGTACCAGATCAGTTCATTCTCTCTACTGAGTAGTGGTGCGTTATCTTCCTCAAGCTCCTTTCGATCTTTGATGACAATCTCGAAGTTCTTGCGAAAGATATATCTGGTGGTCATGTGGTCCGTTGGCATTTTGAAGATGTCGTCATCCACATCAAGCTGGTTAGACACAAATTCAATGGCAAAACAAGCAGAGAGTAATATGAAGACCAAGAATTAGGTCATTGTTAAGTTTGAGAGGCTGCAAAACTCGAATCAGACCAGTAGGTACTACATAATAATGAGATCTTTGCCTATGGTATAAACTTTGAACCACTGTTGCCAGATTCTGTGTGGAAGTGATTACGATTTGAAAGGAATGCGCACCAATTGATGCAAATAAAGATCCTGCACTTCAATACTTCTTAATATACATTTTATATCGTTGCAAAACAGACATTTGGTTCCTTGGAAGGCACAAAATTATCTACTGCATTGTGAAGTTTAATATTCAATAATTAAAAATAAGTACCTATACATTAAAATTAAAAAATTTCGTATTGTACATTATTTATCTTATGTAAATCATCCCCGTATCAACATTCTTTGCCTTGGCCTCGGTATCGCGGCATAGCGATATCGATTTTGTTACCGTCCCTCGCCGCCACCTTCAGCTGCTGTTGTTGCCGGTCCCGGATGAGGACATTACCCGGAGCTCTCTCTCTCGACACTTAGTTGAGGCAAGTCGAGTTTCTCGACCAGCGTCCTATCCGATCGCACACTTACTCAAAGTGGCACCTTAGATGGGATTAAGAATTGGTACGAGATGAAAAATATGGATGGAGGATATCAACTAAAACAATTCACTTTTTTTTATAGTTATTGAAACTGAAATTTGATTGATTCAAAAGATGAAATTTAAGAGGAGAAGAAAAGGAAAATTTGTTTAAATTTCAAGGAATTTTAAATTATCCAATACATATGTACAGGGTGTCCAAGAAGTTCGTACCAAAAACTTGGGAGGTGATAGAAAGGCTAAAAATAATGATGGTATTTCATATAAAATTTTTTTCCGCAAATCGCTAGGAAATTTTGACATTCCTGTC
>CAJUYI010004080.1:0-19935 GCA_910591695.1 Galerucella pusilla
GGGGCGTGGTCAACCCTGGTTAAATTATCGTTATTTAAAAAAATATTCGAACAAATCTATGCGTTTCGATTGGACGAGCGCGGAGTAGGGGTAGCGTTACGTCACATCACAGTATATAACGGCCATTTTGGATATTTGTCTATGTAGTTGCTGCAGTCGATGCTCAAAACACTTTAAATAAATTATTGTAGTTGTCAATTCCAGAATAAGAGTTGCATTTGTTTAACTTACGGCGCATGCGCTTTTTAAAACTCTTATATTTAGAGGGAAAAAAATGCGGTAAATTTAAAAATACATGCAAATTTCTTTATTAAAGCGTTGTTACAGCTAGAGAGACTTATAGAGGTTGGAATTAGTGGTTTTAGATACTTTTTAATACTGTATATTGTCAGCTTTATTGATTTTGTTATGCATTTTGTATACCCTGGCTAATGGCCGCCTGTCTGATTCAATTTATATAATAAATAATGTAATTTCGATAAAGCTAGTATAGTCGAGGCGTAGCCAAAAAATGCTAGTATTTAGGAGTAGGTACATGAATAGAAAAAAGCAAAGTTTTGCTGAGCAATATGATAAATGGAGAATAATGTTCTAAACAAATCTATTTATTTACGTAATTATACAAGATGTTGGATTTGATATAGAAATGAGTTTGTGTAATAAGTTTTTAAATGGTGTGGGAATGAACAGGAATACTCAAAGAGCTAAGCGAGTGCAGCATCTTCACTATACTGTTGGTTCAAGGAAACACTGGAATATAGTGAAATGAAAGTGGGGAAAAGGGGGCTACTAGAGTCTCTGAGAGTACTGATAGAGTGATTATCACCCCAATACACTAACTTCCAATAAGCCAATTAATAATTAGAAATGAAAAATCATTTTCTTCTACTACTAGCTGTGAAGTTAACAATTATTGCTTCTTCTAGCCAACTGAGAAGTTGAATTTCTCTATATTAGTGGTTGATGATTTTTTATATCATTATTCCTATAGGTCACTAATGAACAAATTCGAATAATTTGAGAATTCAGGGATAGTAGTTCAACAAAAACTTGTGCAACATAATTTTGTATACCCAGGAGATGGTCTTTAACATATTTGCTGCTTGAAATTACCTATCAAGATAAAGTTATTTGAAATGAAAATGCCATTAGTTTAAAATAGAGAAGCTCAATCTATAAGGTCAGTGCGGCCAACAAAAGTGTTTTTTTCTGACAAGAATGACAGTTAAGGTCTACCATTCAAAACATAAGATTTTTGCATGTTTTTTATCATTGCGAACATCTATATTGCTTTATTAAAATTAGGAATACACCCCCGAAGCGTATATCTTGGAATTTAAAATGATTTTTTAGCTGAATACTCAATATATCGGTGGCTAGGAACTTTTGCCAAGTCACCATTTCATTTTTGTTATTCTGTCACTAGTTATGTCAAATGTCAGTTATATTTATTTTTGTTGATATTCGTTTAATTGTGTATGTCCATTTTCGATTAGATTTTTGTAGCATTTCTAGTTAGTTGTATCTCTATTCTTCTAATTACTTTTTCCATGCACTGACATCTGACATAACTAGTGACAGATAACAGAAATGAAATGGTGACATGTCAAGATTTCCTAGAATTGTTGGCCACCGATATGTTGAGTATTCAGCTAAAAAGTCATTTTAAATTTCAAGATATACGCTTCGGGGGTGTATTCATTATTTTAATAAAGCAATATAGATGTTTGCTATGATAGAAAACATGAAGAAATCCTATGTTTTGAAGGGCAGACCTTAACTGTCATTCTTGTCAGGAAAAACCACTTTTGATGGCCACACTGACCTAAGACTCAACTCCTCTATTCACGCTCAGCCAAAAATGACTGATGACATAACGAGTACGTTCAAAATATATCGAAAACTGACAGTGTACTTGTTAGTCAGACGACGGAGTAAACGCTTCTCGTGGTGCGATAGTGAATTATTTTTAATATTTGTTTTAAATTCGGCTAGTAGTGGAAAAAATTGTATATACACCATGGTGCTTAAAACATTTATAAACCTCGCACCTTATTATTGGTCCTCGGTCAATCATAATAGTCTTCTCCACCTTAGTATATAATATACTATTAATTCCCAGCATTGAGAACATATAGAAGGGTTTAAGGAAAAAATATATGAAGTGCTATTATTATTCTTAGTTTCTCTTTAATCTTTTTGGTACCAAGTCTTCTATAAGGTGACCTAAATATAAGTTTCTCTAGCTGCTTAAGCAAATTTATGATATCGGTTAATACAAAAAACTCACCCTTGTTCTGGTAGATGGAGTCACAGTCGAGTTTAGTACGGTCACGATTGGTTTATATTTAAATATATTAAGTCGAAGGCAGGTTTGTTAAACAGTCACGATTTGGGATAATTTTTAGATTATTCTTTCTTAAAAAGTATTAATTTTTAACAATTTTGTACTTGTACCAAATATAAGCCACAATGTATATTTTAGTTTCTTATTTTTTTTTTGTTTTTTTTTATTTTTTATTAATATACAAATTTTCTAATAGGAAGTATTTTCTTTTGATATAAGGCCGACGTTATAAGGCACTCTAGTCGAGATTTTGGAAAAATACGATTTAGCTTCTTTTTTTTTTAAATAAATTTTCTTAAAATTTTTTTTAGATACACCTAAAATTTATGAAATTAAACGTTATCTAGATCACAGATTTATTTTTATTAGTCGAACGGTTTTGGCGAAATTATATCATTCGAAATCGAACCAAAAAGTCAATGATGTTAATAACCAACAAAAAGTTCACTGTATCTGTTATATATATTTATATGTGTGTTGTATTAAAGTTCACAAAACTTAGCCCGATGTATATTATATAATATATGCCCAGTTTATTGCAAAACTAGTGATTCAAATGAAAATCTGGATGGATTGTTGCCCTATGTTTGAAATAATATCAAGAAACGGTAGTGCGAAGTTAAATTATTGAGTCTGCTTTTAGATGTTTTGTTTTGCCCGACGCAGGTTATCAATAGCTTTAACTCCCGGTTTAAACGTTATGAAAGCGATTAACGGAAAAAGTCAATGTGCCCGTTGATTTAGTTAGTTGTAAAATTATCGTTTTAAAAAAATTATATTAAATTAACTTCAAAGATTGTTGTTGATCCTCTTGTAAAACTTCGTCGATAGCAAACTGCGATTTAGGGTAAATTGTAGGAACATTATAGCCGAAAAGTTTTGTGTATCACGAGGTTGATTTTGTACTGTAGACTAATGAATAATTTCTGGAAAAAAAAAACAAAACCGATCTTCAAAATATACACACATAATCCCAAAAATTAAAAACAACCATAATTCTTTACAATACTTACAAGTTTCATAAACTCGTAAATGTTTTGGAGCAAATACCTTCTTTATGATTATTTTGGGAAATTAATTGATGATATTTTTTAAACTGGAAGCTGGAACGTTGTATTAAGAAATATAAAGAAGAGTGAGGTTCAGTTTCCAGAAATAATTGACAAAAAGAATATGACACAAGGAAGGTATTTTCAGTAGTAATACCCCTAGGGTCTTGATAATACCGAGATAATTTTTTCATATTTAATGCTGAAAGCGTGTTTCTTGATAATAGCCCAAGACCGCAGGCCGAGGGCTATTATCTTTGAGCAACACGCTTGAAGGATTCTCTATCACAAAATTTTGAGTATTTATCAAGACCCGAGGAGTATTCGATAAGATAATTTTTTACTTTGTAGATATCAAAAAATTGATTGTCAATCTGAAGTTCAATAATTTTCAATACAAACTTTATTAGTTTCAATCAAATATCATTCATTTTTATTTAAAAATACAGTTGTGAAAAGTACAATTGGTAAATTAATTGAATCATTAGATGGTATTGCGACATTTTTAATCCAGTTGTCAGTTTGACGTTTACCTAATTAATTTTTAATAAAAAATAAACACCAAACTGAAAACATCACATGTATGTTATTATCGCTGTAATACAGAGGTGATTGGATGAAATTTGACACATGACTTGAAATTAAGTAATTTTATTGGTTACTATATTCAGTAAAAAATGTAACTATATCTCCTGTATTTAAACAGTTTTGAATCAAATTCATTTTTGATGTAAGTATTGGAAAAAAATATATTTATACCCACCACAAGCAAAATTACATGCAACAAACAACAACAAATACAACTTCAAACAGTTCAGACACGATGAAATCGTGCAACTTCATTACCATCACCATAACATATAACCATGAGTGTCATCTTTTTCATTTCTTGTGAAATATCTCCAGTCATTCACAAGTTACGTAATAAGAAAATCAAATTCTTTAAATATTAATAGTATATTACGTAACGTGGGTGGTAAGAAGCATTTTACGCACGAATAGAAAAGTTATGTAATTCCGTGAGTGCGTAAAATGCTTTACAACACGAGTTACGTACTATAATTTACCTACGACCTACTTGTATTCATAAGAAGCATAAGAAATAACAGTTACATAATTAGAGGTGCTTGGTAAACTCCATCTCTATTACTCTATTACCAATGAAAGAAGCACATTAAAGAACTAACGTTTAATCATTATTAATATATTGTGGATAATCAAAAGTCCATTTTTGAATTATAATCAATACATATACTTAGCCCTTTGGGCTTTTCATAGTTAAATGTGGCAATATGGAATGTTTTCAAATAGTGAAGCAGTGTGAATTACTTTACAGCTGGGCGTTTTTTTACAGTGCGTAATAGACATCATTACATTGATACCGACTGTGCGTTATTGAGTGATTACAGGGGGGGTCGTAGGTAAATACTTTTACAATAATTAAATGTAGACAATTTATCTCAATTGCGAAAATGATTTTGGGAATTAGGAATATGAGGTATATGAAATTCACTTTTATTTTCTTTCAATTTAAAAATAATCTTAGAACATAAAACAGACAGGAAGGAGTCTTGTCTTGTCATTCATTAGCTGTATAAGAAAATGCGACGGAAGTCGCCATTTGCAACACCCTAATTATGACTCATTTGTGAAGTTGACGTTGACTGACGTAGATTGTTTATGTGATTGTTTTTTTGGTAGAAATAAGTTTAAACGAAAGTATTATCAGAAGTATTATTCTATATATTCGTATTTTCATTGCTCCTAGAAAATATTGTTTGTATATGACAGCTTATAGTAAAACATAATATATTTAATACATTTCAATAAGCTATACAATTTTAAAATTTCACATATCCCAAACAGTACGCCACTGTCAAAACGGAAACGACTATTCGCCATTTGCAACCTCCTATTTGGACGCAAACTTATTTGGTAAATGTTCCTTCCTGTCTGTTTCATGTTCTAAGAAAATAATCTACTTGACGCCGAGCTCCATGTTTGGATTTTTTATTTGACATCAACCTCAAACGTCAAATGAGAAATCAAAACATATGTACCTCCCCTAGAGGATTATTTTTAAAGGTTACAGGCTCATTGACACATGTTATGTAATGGCTCCCAAACCCGAAGAGAGATTGGGCAATTCAAAATAATATTGAAAAAATGGGGGGGGTTTTACTTTGAACTTTTTGTATTACTGATTAATCTACAATCATCTTCAAATAGTCTGTAGTATAATATGGAATATTTCAAAAAGTATTGATCTATTTTTGACTCCAAATTAAAAAGTTTAAACTGTTATTAATCTTTTTGTTACATACTGTATATAGAAGCAGAAACTGCCAAGCAGGATTTGGATACATTTTCGGGGTCAATATAAATTTCTACTAATTTTAAAGATTTAAAACTTAAAAATTGCAATGCTGGATATAACTGTACCTATTTATTTAATTCCAAATTCTGTTTGGGCTTGGACCATTTGCTACTCTTCTGGTTATTTAACTAAGTATATATTTAGTAATAAATTTGGTGACTGTAGGTTCCTTCTACAATAAATTCAGTTGAAGCTTGGATAAGAAATCTACTGCTCAACTGATCTAATTTATTAAAACGATGGGTCAATGAGCTTTTGTTGTAATTTTTCTTAAATTCACAGATTAAAATAATGTAAATGTACGTACAAACTAAATTTCATATCATGTGCATGCAATAAAGATAAATTTTATCGAAAAAGCCAAAAATTAAAATAATATATTTATCGAAATATGTATTAACTATAAAAATTATTTTAATATATATTTATAATGTATTTTTTTATGTTTGAAATATTTGTAGTTTTATTACCATACATCGGATGGAGTATCCTATAGGTGAGAAACTTTTAAATATCAATTTGGTGAAAAATGTTATTCTTGATAAAAAGTTCAACTTGTTCTGAAACCCTATAAAATAAAATAAAATTCAAGTTTTTCAAAACCCGTCTCATTTTATGGCCAATTTTATGAAAACCTGGAGTATGACTTTTTGACATTTCTTTACATATTGGCTAATATCTCGGGAACCTTAAGGTTTGCAAGGTTCTAGTCTACGCTATTCGATTAAGAATTGAATTTTCTATAAAAAGAGGAATTTTCCACATCGAAGAACCTTAGATATGGATTTTAGAATTTTCAGGTTTTGAAAAGTCCACACCGAAACTTATACTAATTCGCGAAGACTCATAACTTGAATTTTATTTCATTTTATGGGGTTTCAGAACAAGCAAAACTTTTTATCAATAATAACATTTTTCAATAAATTAATATGTAAAAGTTATTCACTCATAGCATACTCCATCCGTATAGACACGCTGTATACTTATTTACAAAATGCAAATTAAGACGACCAGAACATTTTTTTTAAATAAACTAACCCAACATTAATTGGAATAAATTGACACACCAATCTTTCAAAATCAAAACAAGTATTATTTATCATTTTTCTTAATTCAATATTTTCAAAATAACTTCTTGAATTTTTTTGTTCATTTATGATGAGAAAATACCAAAAATTATTTAATTTGATTTATCAAAAATAAAAAATAAATATTAATAACCATCAACACGGAATATATTTAACCAAAAATCTCAAACAAGAATCGTGAAATGATAGATATTTAAAAAAATATATTTAGCGTTCTACATACTACCTATACATAATATCCGTTGAAGTTAAGACTAGAGCAGCAAATGATAAAATGGTAGAAGCAGAAGAAAGTACGAAACGTAGCTAAGCAAGCTTTAAAAGCATAAGTATATAATAGGCATGCGTCTAAGAAACAATACAAAACTATAGAAAACTTGTCTTGAAGTCCAAGCATTGCGCAAAACATAAGAAATATCCATATCACGCCATACTTAAGCCGGCACATTAAAATTTACGTAAACATTATAAAAAAAATGTAACTTACGGATAATTGGTTTTGTAATATTATTATTATAACTGTAGGTATAGACAGGTTTAGGGGTATTGTAAGAGGGGTTTCGCAGTCAGCTATAAACTGAAAATTTCAGTCCCTGAAAATCATCTATGTGCCATGTATATAGGCACTGATACATAAGCGCGTTTTAGTACATAGACGGACTTGGTGGTCCAGCCTATTCGTAGTATTGCTATGTGCAGGGGTAATTTGGGCCGTACGCTTCGCCTTGTGTGCACTAGAGAACGGTATGGAAGTAGAAAGAGAGAGATGGACGAGTGCATATCACGCTTGATGTGTGTACGAAATCACACGGAAAACGTGTTAGCTGACCTCCTGTGATGGTGTTCGATAAGTGTGAAAATAATTATTAGACTTTAGGTATTGATTCGTATAAAAACTTGTAGTGGAAATGTTAAAAATTTCCAGGAAAAATCAACCGAAAAAAACTCTTTGATGCTACAAGTTAATTGGGATACAAAAGAGGCAAATTTGTTATCATTTCATCAAATTTTTTTATAAATGTAACTATTGCTTTCTCTAAATTGGAATGTTTTTCTCAGCATCTCAACCAAAAACTTTTTGGATCGCACTGCAAGAAGCTCTATTGAATATTGTCTATTATTAGTTTTTTCAAAATTATATCCATGTTTAACGCACAAGTGTCATACCAAACTTTATCTACGACCATATGAAAAAAAAATTTAAAAATGTGCTCTGAAGGGGTTAAAAAACATGAAAATGAATTTTCGATAAACAAATATATACACAACGAATTCTAATTATTTTAATTCATATTTACAGTAAAATGAGGACAATTATAATCTGCTATAAGATTTATTATTAAAATATTATGTTTTGTACTAGCTAATATTGTTATAAATGTTGTCACCCTTGTTCATGTAAATTACTTATTATGACATTGGGTAATTGGTCTTTTTTTAAAGTAACAAATATTTTTCACTATGTCTGACACTTCTGTCAAATTTACTGTCAGCTTATAGTTGCCAATATCTCGAAAATTACCAGCATTTAAAGATAAAAAAAATATTTTTAAATTATCCAGCATTTTTGGGTTAAGGGCAAAAAGTATTATCATTGGATCTATTAAATACATTTTTTGAGGTATTAATAGTTAATTTAAAAATTTGAAAAACTCATGGTAGGTATCTGAACATTTCAGAGAATTTATTGCAGAATTATTAATTTAATTTTTTTAACAAGTTTTCAACAGGTTAGTTATTTGTTTATTGACAATTTAATTCATGTATGAAAAATCGCATATGCCACAGTGCAATTGTCACTTTGACAGCGGCAAAAGTTAGCTTTAACTTTTACAGCGATAAATTAACTCCAATGTTAAAATGTCATATACCGGGAAATGTTGTTGTCACTTTGACATCGATAAAAAAGGTGCATCCTTTTTTATCGCGATAAAAACTCCTCTTTCTCAATGTCTAGTAAGCGGATGTCACTTTTACACAATGACAATTAGTCGCAAGTTTGGTTACTTATAATTTCACAGCGATTAATCCATATATTCTGTCGTTAATTTATCTTGCCAAAAAACACTCGAGCTTTTCTTTTATCGGATAAATTTCTCTTCAACTCAAAGTTTTGCCAATCACTAAATTTGCTCGAAAAACTGACATTAGATAAAATCGCTCCACCTTCGGTATCGCGATTTTATCATGTCAGTTTTTCGAGCAAATTTAGTGATTGGCAAAACTGTTTCGTAAATTTATCCGATAAAAAAAAGCTCTTGTGTTTTTACTGTTGATAAATTAACTCCAATGTTAAAATGTCATATACCTGGAAATGTTATTGTCACTTTGACATCGATAAAAAAAGGTGCATCCTTTTTTATCGCAATAAAAACTCCTCTTCCTCAATGTCTAGTAAGCGGACGTCACTTTTACACAATGACAATAAGTCGCAAGTTTGGTTACTTATAATTTCAATATTCTGTCGTTAATTTATCTTGCCAAAAAACACTCGAGCTTTTCTTTTATCAGATAAATTTCTCTTTATCTCAAAGTTTTGCCAATCACTAAATTTGCTCGAAAAACTGACATTAGATAAAATCGCTCCACCTTCGGTGTCGCGATTTTATCATGTCAGTTTTTCTCGTAAAATTAGTGATTGGCAAAACTGTTTCGTAAATTTATCCGATAAAAAAAAGCTCTTGTGTTTTTACTGTTGATAAAATATTCTCAAACTTTCTTCTTTATTGTGAACTAAAGAAAATGTTTGAATAATTGTCGTATAAATGTTTAGCTTCCTGGGGTCCTTCCTCCTATACACATACTTAAGAAGATCACGTCATGAAAGTTTGAAAATGGAAAATTAGTCATATTTTCCCAAGTAACACACGATAACCTCTTATTGCCCTTGAAGCTTTATAAAGGATATATTCAGGTAACTTATGAAGCTTAATGGGTATATTGAAACTTTATTAGACACTGAATTGCTTATAAAGAGATTTGGTGAAATAACATTGTGGAGAAAACGGTATCAGCGCTTATATACGAGTCTACTTTATCAAGGACTCTTATATATTCATTCAACACTATAAATAAAAGGTTAAATGGTAACTTTTATGTAGTTACAAATTAGTATATTGAGTTTTAAATACTTTTAAAGCAGAATTTCACAGCGATATAATTGTTTACGCTAAATGCCATTCATGACAGTCCTAACACAGTATATTTATAAAGGATTCATACTTATAGAATAGACGTGTTTGATGAAACATTTACACAACGAAAATACCGTTTTAGAGCATCCAAGCTGGAGCCTTCCACCTTAATAAACCTTCTATATGGTTGAAATCTGCTTTCCATAACCTATATGAAAACGTTCAGTCAAATCGTTCTACTTGAGTAAGAAAGTGAAGCGAAGTGGGAATTTCAGGAGAAAAGTTAGTCTGAAACTTCAGATTCTCGAAAAATCCAAAACCACTAATCAATACATCATCGAAGAAAGCGTCATCCTTCCTAGGCGAGAAACTCCAATAAATATCACCGATACAATTTCTGTAATATCTAACGCTGATTTTGAAGAGGTACTGCATAACCAGGACATCGAACAGGAGGAAGAAATAAACTTTCCAGAAATCGAATGAATTATTTATTTCAGTGTCTTCACGATTATCCTCACTTTCGGCATCGTTATTTGACATATTACTACAGTCTGCATCACTATAACTGCATCTACGATAGCATGGGTTTGCCTTTTTGCTATTCTTAACTTGTTCCCCATATTCTCGGCTTTAATGTAATGCTGCTCAATATCTGATTGGGATTTATAGACCAAATAGTTTGGCCTATATAAGTCATTGGATTTATAACACATTGTTGTTCTGGTGGTTTGAATTTTCATATAAAAATGGATAGGAGCTTACCTTCTTTTAATGTCAATTAGGGAATAGAACTATAATTTCTTGTGAATATTTATAGAGGTTATGTTCTTGTAGCAAAACCACCTGGGCGATATTCTAACCCACTTATATAGTATTAACACCAGTATGGACAGCCAGCTATGCTTCTGAAGTAGCTACTTCTAATTCACAAAATCACCAATGGCGAGACGGCAATGCAAACACCAAAACTTGATGAGGAAAAATTTACGTAGATACCTATACGAATAGTCAATAAGTCAAGCACAAAAGTTTGAAATAATGTTTGAGAAATAAATTCAATTCGAGATTCTAAAAAAAGCCGTCAGAGGTAAGACATTATTTAGCGCCTGCGCTCTTCCATCCTTTTTATACTTTATACTTGCTTTATAAGAGAGCTATCCTGAAAAATATACCTTATAAAGTAAGCAGCACTTCTATACAGCAAGAGTGCTATTTAAAAGATTTATCGCTGCTTCTGTAGTAACCTTTTTTGGATTCTTTCAGAAAACTGAGGAAACGATGTTGTCAGTTATAATCACCATTATACGATAGCTTTATAACTGCAGCCTCTAACGCATTTGCAAAGGGACTGAGTAATTTATAAAACCTTACTTTCGGAAGTTATACAGCAGCTCCTTAGAAGCTTTATCAAGTGGTTCATAGACGCTGACAGAACAAAACTGAGAGGTTCCCATTTAACAATATATAAGCATTCATGTACCCATTACAAATCTAGGCAAGGCTGTATCACTTGTGCCTATTTTAGACGTATAGATACTTAATTGATGCTGAAATATTGTTTTCAACTCTTATTTATAAAGCATTGAGTTATATGAGAAAAGTGGGATAGATATTGTTAGCGTTTTTAAAAAGCAATTTGGGCTGTTAATTAAAAATATTTACCTTTACATTTACATTTTATATGGAAATAATGAAGAAAGAAAAAAGGACCAATAGTGATAATATTTGTTATTAAAACAATTTTTGGGCAACAAGTGTTGGTATATTTTGATCATTTCAATAGGTTAGCTGACCAATACTTAAGAGGTACGCTAATGCTAATACGAAAAATACGAAACATGGTTTCAAATCCAGTCCAACAAAATAAAATTCAAATGGGAGCAGCGGTAAATCAGGCAAGTGACAGATTAATGTGAGATTTTTGCAATGGAATTCTATCTAGATAATAATAATATCAATAAGCAATTATAATAATTGCACTGTTAGAATTATTGAAATACAATTTATTATATTTGTTAATAATATACCATAATTGGTATATCATAAAAATAAAATAAACACATTCGTGGGGAAATGAAGTAAATACGGAAAAATCTGGTACTTATACAAAATTTTTTTCACACGAATTAGACATCGAATGGGTCGAGTTGAAGAGTAATATTTTAATATTGTAACCACACTTTGACCCTTTAAATAAAAACGACGGTATAGCTACTAAATTTCAAACAATACAAAAAAAATTCATAACTAGAATTTAAAATTTGTAACATTACAGCTGCAGTTAGTATACCTAAGTGCATTGTCAGTAGCAAGTCTGGTTGCATACTCCTTAAATATACCACAGTACGTTCACTTGTTTTTGAACTTAATTTTGTAGGATAAAATTCAAAATATATTTTGAAGCCTGTTTTTTGTTTATCTTGTCAGATTTTAAATTTATTATATTTTTTATATATCAAAAGATATATTTCATTCTATTTTATATTATATTTTTCATGGTAAAATGGTTTTTCAACATTATACAATGTCCGTAAACCTTTTTAAAAAAATCTAAAGCTAAAATTTCAATTTTTACATTTTACATTGATTCCAATCAAATAAACAGCTTGAAATTTTAAAACAAACCATCAATTATTGAACAAATTTAAAATTTAAAAACAACAATGTAGAGAAAGTTACTAAAATGTACATACCTGAGATGTCTAGTCGATCTGTGTCTATCATATCTTAGAAATAACTTGAAGACATTTTCCCAGCGCCTTGTCATAATCCTGTAAATGAAACAAAAAGTCTATAATCCCAAATGTTCACTACACTGAACATGAAATCTACAGTTTGACATCGATAAAGACATAAAGTTGAGTATTAGATCCACTCACTACTCAAGCGACATTCAATATTCAAGCAATAGGCTTTTTATTTTTACATGCTTAGTTACACAGTTATATTATTTTCACAAATAAAATAGCTTGGAGAAATTTAAATACATTTAAAAAAATTTTCACTTGATTTGCCTAGCTTTTGTCCAGCTAATGCCTCCAGTAGAGCGTCCTTAAATAGTAGTTAGCTCATGCAAGACTCTATAATGAAGGGGTTTCTTCAGGAAGAAGTATTTATCACCACTGTTGTGGGACTCCGTCGAAGAATTGAACAGTAAGGAGTATGCAGATGATCTGACAACACTTGTGAGGGACAAATAACCTAAGGTTATATCGGAGATAATGCAACGGTAAAGAGAAGAATGCCCGAGGATCAATCTTGCAAAAACTGCGTTCATTTTCTTCACCAGAAAAAGGGGGTTTGAGTGACCGAAACTGACAAGCCACTTCGACGGACAGGTGTGTTTTAACCAAGAGGTCTAAATATCTGGGTACCATCCAACATGCTGCACCACCCTGGATTTCACATCTATACTGGAAAGAACGAAGAAAGAGAACAAAAGTCTGCCCAACAGATGATAGGTGATACATGGAGACTGAATCATCGGATCATACACTGTCTGTACAGATTTGCGGTGAGTTCCATGGTTACCAATTAATAAGGTCAAAGTCTGGTGGTCGAAAACTTATCGAAGAAAAGCTAAGCTGGATATATTAGGACTTCAGATTCTTGCCTGTCTTTACCTATCGGGCGTGATAAGTAGTAGTTCGGCCGCAGCACTGGGTCTCCTTTGTATGTCTAGACGGAGGCGAGACTGGATCGCAATGGGAACGAGCACGAAAGAACCATCACCCACAGTCACTCCAGAAGAATTCGCTTATTGAAATAAGAAATGACAATATGAAGATAATTGATAAAAGCCAGCAATACAACATCAAGCTCTATAGTATTGGGAGCTTTGTGGTTGGGCATGTCGCCAGATCAGGTGCAAGCTGGTCTAGGAATGTTTACAAAAACTCTGTCAAAGGTATATGGTGAATTGCACTGATCAACAATGGTCATGGGTCTCTAAATCCATATTTTTTGCGTCTCAACCAACTGCTTATTAAACTAAAATATTTGTTTCAGCTTTATCTCAATTTTAATCAGTAACCAAAAATTTTTAACCTGTTTGGACAAACGCCGAATACAATTTTTAACAAATCATCCTTTATTATTCACATAGTAATTATTTTAATTATATGTAACAGTAATTTTCTGTATATTTCTCTACAACAAGTTCAAATCCATTCCGATATTACACAATATTGTAATTTTGTCTTTGTCAATGTCATAAACAATTCATGAAAATTAAAGTGGTTCGGATATAAAGGTATTAAATATGCATTGATGTATTTTCGATATTAGTTTATAAATAACGTAATCAAACCTTGTTTGATATAGACATTTTTTTTATGAATCACACAATACAGCAACTGTTATTATATTACAAATTTCGAACTATGATTACTGATTATTTCCACTGGATCAATACCTGCTGGATATTGAGAGAAGTAAAAAATGGTTATAAAGTAAAAAAGATGCCGCTGAAGCAAATACAAATAAAATATAGAAGCACAAAAAGAAATAAATTCAATCAACGAAGCAGCACGAAGTAAACAATAAAATAAAGATGGCAAGAGTTTATTCAAATTGTACCAACCAACTTTTTAATCAAGGCTACCAACTTTCCTGGAATATTACCAAATTGACGTACAGCACCATCTTATAATTGAAATAAGAAGTTTTTATCGTGTTGTGACTCTGGTAACCAACGTGAAGTCTCTATAGTATTGGGAGCTTTGTGGTTGGGCGATGATAACCAATAAGCTGTGTATTTATCAAAAATCATCCAATGCGGCATCAAAATATTTCTCAGCAATGGAAAAACCACTTTAGGTACAACTTTAAATGAAGCGGTCTGAATCTTTAGTTAGTTAATTAAACATAACAATTCTTCAGAGCTCTAAGGTATCATCTCGGCTGGTATGGGAATGCGGCGAAGAACTTAGAAGACTGGCGACTCGGAACAATATGTAACACTGGAGAGGGTCCCAGGTCACAAAGGAATCACTGGCAATGAAAATCTGACGAACTCGCAAGAGCAGGATCGTCAACTCTGATGAACGGACAATTAGAAAAAGTATCGGAAGAACTGCTCTCAATGAGTAGGAGCAAAGTACGCACCATAACGGGGCTACTTACGGGACACTTTCCCACAAAGGAGCACCTGAACAAAATAGGACTGTATAACGGAGACCTTACAAGCAGAAGATGCAAAAAGGACTCCAGAAGACTTCTACAACCAACCAGCAAAGAACCTGTATGAGCTAATACAGGGAACGGATTGGCTGAATAGGTTGTAGTCAGAACACTAGGAGTATCCACAATAAGCACAGGAGGCTGAGGTGGTGCTGGCGAAAGGACGGCTCCTTAAAAAAACATAACAATTAATTGACAAGTGTTATATATGCAATACTTGAAAGATACCCCTCGTAATTTGGATTTTTTAAATCATTTTTGTGTCCATCATAAGATAATTTGACAATTCGAAATTTTTCCCAACGCCAAACGATTACAACAATCAAAATCAATACTCATTTCATCAACAATCCCGTATTTTATTTCGGAATTTGAATATTGCGTTCCCATTTCAATAATTGTTAGTTCCCCGGGAATATTTGATGGTTCGCAGAGATAAAGCCCAAAACGAATAAAACAAATATATAATTTTGTTGCAGCTGTACCAAAATGTGTCCAGGGATATAAAATATACCTTTTCTGTTGCGAATTGCATTTCGATGCTGGCGAACTACAAAATGTTTTCAGCGAACTATATCTACGCATTTTCCGAATGCACGTCGGCAATATTGCATTCGGGGTTGCTGCAGTTGAAAAAATGTACGATTTTACAGGATGGAACACGCGTAAATTCAGCTTTCTTCGGAGTGTTTCAGTTTAAATCAAGGACAGTTAAAAAAATATTGATTCTTAAAGGGTAATCCATGATAATACGGTGTCTCCAAAAATTGTTTTTTTCTACAGTCACGCGTAGAATGACTAAATATTATATTCAAATTTAATCGTAATGTCGACAAATGCCGAGGATTGTTATATTAGATTAGATTAGAATAGGGTACAAGCATAAATTTTGCTATGCCTATTTTTTCAAAAAAATATAAACTATACATTTAAAACGACTTTAAAAATCATAAAATTTGAAAGTCCGCCAAAACGCGCTTTACGTCATAAAGATGGCTGCCCCATGGTGTGATGTCATATGTTTTCGTTCTTATTCTTATTCTGAGTTCTTATTGTGACCTAATTTGATTCTGAAAGCTTTAAAAATGGAGAAAGCCGAAAAAAAACATTGTATTCCAAGTATTGCATTGTTCCAGTGTGCAATTCAACGTCTATTAAAACTCCAGACAAAATATTTGTTACTTTACCTGATGGCGCAAGCAAAAATACACTTAAGAGAAGGGCATTTTAATGTAAGTACCTACTTCTATGCTGGTAATTTTTATTCTTAAATAGTTTGAGGTTATGTACCTATATGTCTAGGAATCAACCATAAAAACATCATTTTCTTACGACCATATATCGAAATATGGTTGGTATATATTATATAAATAAAACATAGTTTAAATCGTACTTACGATAATGCTTTAACTCCTCTTATTTCCTCTACATTAAAGCAGCTGTTTGACTTCATAAATTCAAGCAGCATAAATGAGTCTACTTTGGGCAAGTTATCAGTTTGTGCTTTTACAAAACCTTCGCTAGCCATATCTTTACTCACAAAATATGAAAGAATCATCACTGAACACTGAACTAGTAAATGAAATATATTCTTCCAAAAGTTTTAAAATATCCTCGGAAATATCGAATATTCATGTCCACTTTCCACTTAACGTTGACTTTTAGAAATAAAGAAAGCACACACAAACACGTAATGGTCTCAAACAAACATATATAAATGATATTTTTACGTCGATGAAGCAATGAATAGTTGATTAAAATACAATATAAACACACAACTACACATAACCTAATGCAATACCGGCCATATTGACATAAGTAAACACAAGATATATGACATCACACGTATCATCGGTAGCGTTCGGAAATCCTCGAGTTGTGGTCGGAAAGTGCATTGAAATTTGAATTTAATTTTAAAATTTGGGAGTAATTTCCAATGGAAACTGGTTTATTTCCTATTATTAGTAATTTTTGATATATTTACTATTATAAATTAATATCCAAGCAAAATATGAAATATGCGTGTACCCTACTGCTACCTGTGCAGATCTATTGTTGTCCTCCCCATATTTAGAGCTCGATATCTAGCTTCATTCTTTTTATTTAACTTAATAGCATGGATACTGCCTCCTTGCGTAGCTCTCTGCCCTCGGTTTTTCTTCTCCGAGTACCTAAGTGAAACCGCACCCTTGCTAGGCCTTCGCACTCACAAAGTATGTGTCCGGGTTTTCGTTTTCTTCCTGACAGAACCTGCATAGGCTGTCATTTGCTAGGCCAATTGTGTGCATATGTTTCCTCAGCCTACAATGTCCGGTCAGCATTCCCACCATCAGCCTCATCGTTTCTCGACTTTGATATAGTAGGTCGTGTGTCAGTTTTGCCGAAGGGTTTTTAAGGAATAATTTTTCGTGTCTTTCTCCTGGGGTTTCATACCACCAGTTCAACGCCTGGTTGTTTATCCATTTGCGGATGCTCTCTTTACTTAAGCACGAGGATTGTTACTTCACGCTCTAAAGCAGAAAAAATAATTCTTTCAAAAGATCGCAACATTCTTTCTCAAGCGGCAATCTGTCACTTTATGCTCTAAATACACAAATTAGTATTTTTCTGCTCACCAAGAGATTACGCAGAACAAACAAAAAGTATGCTATGATAATTGGGCACAAGACAAGCAGCTGAATTTTAACGTAAAGATGAAGTGTCTTTAAAGCTGGAGAAAAACCTTTTTGCTCTTGAGGATGGTTCATGGGAATTCAGGACACTTGATAGCTAGTCCTAATCATTCTCTATTTGAAAATTAATAATATTTTTTTGCTTTATTTCCATCGCTCCCAATGATAATTCCATTTTAAAAATATGAGTTAAGAGTAGCAACTGACGATGACCCATCCGACGAAAACACGTTGTCGATGCACTTATAAAGCGCACACCATCCCTGACAACTGCCATTAAACAATAAATCAAAAAGAGATAACAACCCAGTAATCGACCGATGTCTGAGAGAGATGCAATCGGTTAACTCGTGGACAATCCAAGTTCTGTGGATGTTCCATGGGATGGTTTTGGTTTTATCTCGGTCCGATGCAGTGCGAGTGCATTAGAAATGTGCATTCGGCCCTGCGTGCTTCAAACGGGCAAACGACGGGGTAATATCGATTGCGTATACAGAGAATGTTGTATTGTGTAATGGTGATTGGGATTTCGGGAAAAACGAAATATTTTCAATGGCAGACAGTATACAGGATGGCTCTTTTTCGATTCTCAATATTTATCTATCAATAAAAAATACAGTTTTAAAATTGAAAACTGTGACAAAAAAATTGAAAACTAGAAAGCTTCACGTATTAAAATTTAAACCAAGGACCAATGCCGCAGGGTCTCTAAAAACATTCCTGTCAAATACAAACTACAAATATTGGATGTGATTTTAAATCCATGGATAGGCGATCTTATTAGATCACGCTGTTAAGTCAAATTTTCAAGCATAAGTCAAAAAATTTGGCATCTACAAACTACACACTTTGTATACCTGTTGTGATACATTTTTTACAGCAAATCCTCATTTTTTATTGCAATCACAAGATGCCAACGTAAGAAAGCCACCTGGTGAAGTTGATGGAGTCATCTTTAAAGGGCGCTAGCTCCCTCAGGAGGATTGGTTGATTGATTCGAGGTTTCGAGACGTCAGTTCCTCAGTCTTTAGTCTTTTTGTGCACTTGATTGTACCGTTCATTGCAAGAGATCAGTAGCCATTATAGATTAGATTAGATTTTATGTGGTGGCTTTAGACCTATTCCACTGCGACCTTCTCAGATCTATTGTGATCCTCTAAACTTCAGATTACATTCTAAAGCCTGACTCTTAAAAAATCTATTAGTGTGGAGACTGAACCTTTCATATAGCTCTCTGCCGATGGCTTTTCTTCGCCTTATGCAAAAAACCGCACATTTGCCAGGATATCTCACTGAAATAGAATGTGTTCTGCCGTTTCTTCTTCTAGGTGACAAAGCCTGCACATATCTTCGTTTGTCAATCCCATCAGCTCTAAATGCCTATTGAGCTTACAATGCCTCGTTAACAGACCCACTACAGCTTTGACAGTTTTCCTATCTTTGGCCATCAGATCTGCTGTAAATTTTGGCGAATGTTCTAATAATATGAACTGTTTTGCTTGCCTCTGCTCTGGTAAGTTCCTCAATCATTTCCGAGATTTGTGGGCGACCCACTTCTTTGTTTCCATTCTTGTTGTGGTTTTTGCAAAGCCGCAGAAGGGTTCCGTCCCAACGAATGGCATTGATGAGCCTTGTTTGGCTATTCCATCCACTTTATCGTTGCCCTTATGACCTTCGTGCCCCGGTACCAAGACTACCGTAACATTGCCATCAGTAGCCATTATCAGTATTAACAAAGTTTTCATCAGGTTCTTCTTAGAAAAATCCTCTCCAGCGTGTAGGTACTCTAGTGCTTCACATTTAAAAATAATACACAACCAACAAATAATTTCCTCCCTTTATATGTTCTTGTAGGGTAGAGTGATTAGTGGATATTCCCATAATTTTCTCTATCTGTTATTTTTTCTCTTATTTTTTGGGAATTAAACCACAATGATATTTTTTATTTTTTATTTCGACGTTTCGGTAGCGTTCCAGCTACCTTTGTCAAGAGTAACTAATAATAAAATAATTTTTGGTCCCTATCTGACATAACGAAAAAAATATGACAACTAGACAATCAATAATATTTTGAAGTTTAAGAC
>CAJUYI010004081.1:8562-19934 GCA_910591695.1 Galerucella pusilla
CATGTATTTGCCTGGTCGTATTCTTCCAGTGTTTATTGTGTTGTTCTTTCAACCACCCTTTTAACCATGACCTCGTTAAGCATCTGGGGATGCCCACAGCAGGTTCGGGTCCGTTCATCGGAGTTGACAATCCTACTCTTGCGAGTTCGTCAGCTTTTTCATTGCCTGCGAATCCTGCGATTCCTTTATGACCTGGGACCCACTCCAGTGTTACACTGTTCCGAGTCGCCAGTCTTCTAAGTTCTTCGCCGCACTCCCATACTATTGAGATGTCACCCTATAGCTCTGAAGTGCTTTAAGGGTGGCTTGACTATCACTGTAGATCCTGATCTGCCTGTTGTTGTAGGCTCTCATATGTCAATAGTTGTCCTCCAATTCTGTTGGCGTTTGGCATTGCCTGAATAATTTTTGTACGACACTGATCGGCAATAGTCTTATCATACTCCAATAGTAATTTAGTTGGGAGAGTCTATACCTGCGTGATCGTTTGGCGCTTGCAGTATATTTATTTATTTTTTAATATGCAATTTTGTATATTTTTAATTAAATCGTAAATTATTTTCCAAACAAAAGAAAGTTTTTCTTGTTCACCCCACACAATACGCAGTCATTAAGCTAAAAATTTTTAATATTCCCTTGAAATTTTTATCATCCATTGAAAAGTAATTAAAGATTGCATCAAGATTAATAAAGAATAGCTTAAGCTTTTTAATTTACCTCCTCCATAAATCTACTGCTATTAACTCTTTTGTTTGAAAGTATTTTTTTATTTACAAGCTGCGCCAGCTGCTGTCGATCCGTTCACAATCAAATTTTTACATCACATACCTGGATCAGCGCATTATTAATATCTCAACAATTTTATCAGTCAAAAATTAGTAGAAACAACCAGAAAATTACATCGAATGAAAAAGAAAAAGTTCAAAGGGCCATTTGTTCGAACATAGTTCGTCCACATAGGTCTTAGGCTTTGACCGATATTGATGTTCAGACAGTCACGTAGCTATAGCTTTTACATGGGGAGGGTTTTTTTTTTCATCTGATAGGTTTAGAAGGGGAAAGCTTCATTGAAGGCGCCGCCTAAGGCAAAAAATCGATTGCCACGACCTAAAGCAATTTTTCAAATTCAAGAAATAATGTTAGGTCACACAGTTGCATAATATGTGCAGAGCTGTTTCAGTGTCCTTTTTGCATCTCCTGCATGTGAGGTCTCCGTTATACAGCCCTATTTTGTTCAGGTGCTCCTTTGTGCATGGGAAAGTCTCCCGTAAGAAGCCCCGTTATGGTGTCCAGTTTGTTCCTGCTCACTGAGAGCAGTTCTTTTGCTACTTTTTCTGATGGTTCTTTTATAAATTTCTTCCCATGTGTTTGCCTGGGCGTATTCTTCCAGAGTTTTATGGATTGTTCTTTTACCCACCTTTTTAACCATGACCTAGTGGAGCATCTGGGGATGCTCACAGATGGTTCGGGTCCGTGTTGACGATCCTGCTCTTGCAAGTTCGTCAGCTTTTCCATTGCCAGCGATTCCTTTGTGACCTGGGACCCACTCCAGTGTTACACTGTTCCAAATCGCCAGTCTTCACCGCCTTCCCATACCAGTCGAGATGTTACCTGTATATTAATTTGGGAGCACCTATTTTAAAAAGTGATAATTGAAACTTTTATTAAAACAGAAAATCAATCTCACAAAAGTAAATTTAACCTCTTCAGCTAAATTATTCACAATTGTTGAGGAATCTATTTCTATTGCCACATCCCGATGAATACTCATATTGCGGCAACCCCCCCCACCCCTTTTATATACGTCCCTGTGTTCAGATATTAGGGACTAAATTTTAAAGCAGTTCTAAAAATCACCACTTATCCGTATACGTATCGCAATGCGCAAGTGCAGAAGCGATACGTGGGCTTCGTTCCGTTACGTGAAACGTATCAATCCGTCACACGTACCTAACGTACGTATCGCTTTATTGTGTTTCGCGTTCGCGTTTTTCAACCAAACGATCAAGAAACGCGAAAGGTCACTTTAAGAATAGTATAGTATGCAATTCGCAACAAAATGGCCATTTGGCACGAGTATGAAATTTGCAGTACGATCCGGCTTTCTATCAGAATCAAAATATATAAATTAAAGAAATATGTGAATATTTTCTTTATTGCTATTTCTAATAGGTACACAGAAATAGAAGCCTATAATAATGTATTTATAGAAAGCAACAACTATGAAATTACTCGTTATATCTACTAAAACTTTGACAGAAACGATTTGCTGACATTTCATTAATTTGTCGCTGCACGTCATAATTTGACAAGCCGTAGTCGTAGTGATTTTATAGTGAACCTAGACCTAACACGAAATATCCAATTTCGCATTTGATGCTTAGCAACTTGCCTAGCAGCCGATGCAAAAATGAAATTCTGTACAGAATGTGCTTGTTTATGATGGAAGTTACGGTTATAAAATGAACATTTATCGAGGCTGTCGTAGAAAAAGACTATTTTGTAGTAGATATCGAGGTAATAGTACTCACTATTTTTTAGGTTAAAAATTAAAACAGATGTATGGTTACGTTACGAACGCATTTGCTTAATACTTCTTTTTGATTAAAAACGCATCTCCGTTACGTTACGTGTAGGAATAAGGATAAGTGATCTATTTGAAGAACTGTTTTATGTCCCTATTGTTATGTGCAGCTTCTTCGCGCATACGACTGCAACTTCTAGACTTTAGCGGGTTCTTCTTATGTGATACGTAGTCTATAAATAGCTATCTATCTGTTACGAAATACAACGCAAAATTATACAGATAAAAGAATACTATATTAATCGCTAAGGTATTATGTAAATTAGTTGTATAATAATTAATACTTTTCCGGAAGCCTATTTGACATTGAACATTAACAAACAATTTGAATAATAATAATAACAAAACTGTTTTTCAGAATATTTAAATTATTTAGTGCTTGATTATAGTATCTTTATAATAACTATAATAAAATCTTTTATAACAAGGCTTACCAGACTTACACATTTGAAGATGTTTTTAAGATTTTTATAGTTTGCTTTTTGAATATTATCAAATTTAGACTGTAAGATTAAACTAACAATATATTATAATAGTTATACAGGGTGAGTTACAGTGGTTGCTCGTGAAGTTTGGCAGTAGGTGGACAGACAAAATTGAAGGGCAGGAATTACAAATTTTCTTATTACCCATTTTAATATCTTTTCAACAAATCCATCGTAACTGTTTTGCACTGTTTCTGAACGAGCAGTGCTTTTATTTTATGGGCATTCCCTAGTTTGTTATTGCTCCTTTCATAAATGTGAACAGTTTGAATTTTCGTTTCGAGTGCAACAGGGGCTTGCCCTCTTGTTTACCCGAATTATCAGTGAGCAAAGCACAAGAGGTTCACACCCGCTCTTTGTCTTTCTCATTATATATTTCAGTTAAGCTTGTCTTTATACTTTCGCGTCAACACCTGGTTGTGCTTCCAAGATGGCGCGATTTGAATTTGAAATAACGGATTCACTGGCTGGCACCTCCTTATAAAACTTAATAATATGTAACCAGAATTTTCGGCGTTTGTCGTAAAGACGGTCCTGCTTCTTTTACTTAATTTGAATTCCACTATAAATTAATATCGCTAGTTTTTTAATTAAGATTAGTTACGAGTTTTATTAAAATGGAAAAACGCTTACACTTATCGTCGATTTATTGTTGAGTGAAAATAAAAACTGTCAAATAAATAAATCAGGGTAAAAGATTAGAATTGTCATTGTTATAAAAAAGCACTTAATGTTATAAACATTCGTTAATTACTGTGGCAAAAACAAAGCCGTTACAAATTATTATTACTGAGTTTAAAAGTATAAATTAATTTATGAAGAATGTTATTAATCGTTCTATATTTCGCGCGACTGGTGTACGACAGAGGCAGAGAGCAAACAGGAAGTCGACACAGACCTCCTTCAACAAGAAACCCCATCAAAGGTATTCACGAACTTCGAAATAGCTGCATTATTGCCTGAGTTTTCTAGTAGTGGCCAAGATGTTGAAATCTACAAAGAGTTGAAGCAGTCGATACGACATATCAGGTACCTTCTAGAGTAATGACTTAAATAACTATTGGAAAATTGACTGGACAAGCAAAACTTTGGTTTGGTTTGGTTCAAGGCATGACAAAGTAGCCAGAATGAAGAAGTTTGAATCTAGGAAATGGAAGCGGGGAGAGACATTTTCTGTATACCTCATGATAAAGTTATGCTGGGCAATAATGATTGAGTGGTGAAGAAATAATAGACTACATTATAGATAAGTTCACAAATGAAACTCCACAGTCTCAAGCCCGTATGAGAGACTTTAACTTATTAAATTATTTGTTACGCATCATGTGCAACGTCAACCTGGAAGAGAGGGTGAATCCAAACCCCACTTCTTATCACTCTAGCCCACATAGTCGACATCAATCAACTAGCTCCAGTGTGGTTACAAGACATTAATCGGAACAGAAAATGCTACAACTGCTTTGAAACAGGACATTATGTAGATGCATGACCCAAGCCCAAAAGAACTCGAGGTTCATGCTTTCATTGTGGTAAACAAGACCAACAAATTAAAAGTTGTCCCCTAAAGAAAAACAGGCAGCCCAAGCTGTTTCAACCTCAGCAGAGAAAAACGCCACCCTGAGACAAGAAACAAGTGCATATGAGGTAGGTGTATTATTAAAATACTCAATTGAGAACTGTGACAACTCAGTTAGTGTTATGGCTATGGTTGATACTATAAGTATTATTAAAAGTAGATAATTACCAGTTAGTTTGTATTTCTAAAAATATTGTAATTGAAAGCAACTACTGTGGTATCAATAGTTCAAATTTAGATATAATAGGTATTTTTGATGCTACCGTATTGATAAACAATTTAAATGTACCCTTAACATTTTATGTTGTCTCTGATAAAACCATATGATTTATTCAGCTTTTGTAGGTAGAGATATTACATTTACATTTACAATTTCAAAATTATGTATCTATAGAATGCATTCCAAATAATGAACCTTCCAAAAATGTCAATATTTTTCCACAAGAAATGGTTTTCATAAACTATAATTTAAGCCTAGTTCCGAGGATTTACAAAATTTAAATATCAATCCTAGCCGAGACCCTCAAACCATTCAGAAGGTTGAAAGTTTATTTATAAATGAATACTTGGGAACTCCAAAACCTAGTGTACCACACATTGTTTCGAAAAGAAAATATCTTAGGCCCAGGAAATTGTCTTATTCGGAGAAAATGGAATTACAAAAAATTATTGATGATTTGGTTGGAAAAAATATTATTAAAGAAAGTGAGTCTCCTTATTGTGGACCAAATCGTTTATATGCAGATTACAGGGAAGTCAATAAAAAGCATATTGTCAGGGATAATTACCCAATTGTCTCCTAGGCCAGTATAAATACCTTAAAATGCCTTTTGGACTAACCAATTCCCCTTCAGTGTTTATGCGTTTATGAACAAAGTTTTTAAATACCTGATTAAACAAGGAAAAGTTCTTATCATCTGAATTTTATTTCAACAAAGAGTTAAACTTGAAACTATTTTTTCTCATTTTCTATTCTGACAATTTTTTTATAATTTCTTCAACCAGTTCATATTCAATGGCCAAACTGGTGGTTTTCTACTCAATAAATTCAATTAAACTACATAAAAACATTTTATTCAGATCAAAAAATAATTTATAAAGTACCCATGAGTAAATCAAATAAATATAAAATACCTTAATAATAGTAATACTGTAGCTTAGATAAAATCTTCAATAAAGGTACAACAAGCATTCATGTTAAAAAAATATCATCCACATTGACGAGCTTCTTTCGCAGTCTACATCGTTATTATTATTTACTTCCTACTTGTGAACTCATTCGGACTTTGCGGCTCAATTATAAATTCATCTTTGTGGTAAATATCTTCGTCATATACGGAAACATTCGTCAAAGCATCTAAAATGGCGTCAGTGTCAATTTCACCATCATCTTCATCTTCATCATCGGGATCAATGACTAGAATAGGAGTAGCGCCATCGAACAAATTCGTCTTGCTTTTGGATTTTTGGTACAATTCTTTCGAAACACTTCTGGTGAAGGAAAGTCTGCTGGATTTTTGTCTTGTAAGAGGCGGTCTGACGAACGCTTGTTTTCTAATCGAAGTCTTACCAAGTAATTCCGAAGCGTGCTCGGTTATAATTCTCCAAGCATGCTCGATATCTTCTTGAGTCGCGTGTTCAGCAACCACGCAAAATCTAATAATATATTTGTTCTTCACCATACTAGGAATCATATGGAGCTTCCCAGAATCGTTAATAGTAGCTAGAAGTGTTTGATTTACCTCATCTGGTGCTACCAATCTGAAGCAAACTAACCCCAATTGTACATCATTAACTACCTCAAATCTTTGATCTTTTCTTACTAGAGACTCGAAGTGCTTAGCCAAATTTATATGATTCCTTATGTATTTTCGCAAACCCGACAGACCGTATTTTCTTATAACGAACCATAATTTCAAGGATCTGAATCTTCTACTTAACGGAATACCCCAGTGTCTATAATCTATGGATTCGTCTGAGTTAGCATGTTGTAAGTATAATGGATCGACAACCAAGGCACTGGTGAGTCTGTATCTACATTTAACCCATAAGCAGGAAGAATCGAAGCAAGTTAATAACCATTTGTTGGGATTTGTGTTGAAGGAATCTATATATTCGACACCCTTGAGGTGGACTCTTACTTCCGGACAAATAAAAGCGCACCCGACATAAGCTGCGTCGACGTGAAGCCAAGTGCAAGGTTCTGCTTTACAAATTGGACCTATTTCTTGAATATTATCAAAAGCACAAGAAGCAGTTGATCCTAAAATAGACGATACGAAGAACGGGAAGAGTCCGTTTGCTTTGTCTTTTTCCATAGCATCTCTTAACGTTTGTCCTCTTAAACTACCGTTTTCGTCAGGATCTAGTATTCTTATTTCAACTAGTAAGATTTTAGCAGCTTTTTCTACACACGAATGAGCTTCTTTGGAGCAATAGCAGATCAATTTTGGTAAGAATTCGCTGTCAACAGTGGAAGGGTTGTCTTGTTTTAAATAGTTTATTGCTTGATTTCTAGCAGCGAGCATGCTAACTAAAACGCATTCACTGGCTGATGTTTGGATGACACCTCCACCTTTGCTGCCTTTTTTTGAGGTTATAAAATCATCTGGAAGGCCGATGGCCTGTCCCAACCAGTCCATCACGATCGTTTCTAGTTCCGTGCAAGCCGGACTGGCAGCCTGTAACAAAAAACTCAACTTAATAATATGTAACCAGAAATTTCCGTCGTTTGTCGTAAAAATGGTTCTGCTTTTTTTACTTAATTTGAATGCCACTATAAATTGATATTTATTGAGATTTGTATCGCTAGTTTTTAATTAAGATTAGTTATGTGTTTTATTAAAATGTAAAAACATATATTTACATTATTAATTGTCGACGATGTAGAGTGAAAATAAAAACTGTCAAATAATTAAACTAGGGTAAAAGATTATAATTCTAATTGTTATCAAAAAAGCACTTAACGTTATAAATATTCGTTAATTACTGTGGCAAACAAAGACGTTACAAATTACTGTTACTAAATTTAAAAGTATAAAAGAATTTAAAAGTAATCTTTATACTAACATACATTTTCGATTTTTTGACTTATATGTTCATATAATAAAAAAAATATGTAGGTGATTGTTACTGACATCAAAATAGTAGGTAGGTACATTTTATACCAGATGACGTTAAAAATATATGTTGTAATTAGCGTCCAAGAAGTAAGATATTGAAGGGAGAAAAATAGTAAGAACAATTCATACAAAATGGAGATTACAGACTGGATCCCAATATCGCTTAGAAAGAGAGAAATATCGAGAAAGCGATTGAAATATATACAAATAAAGGAGTAGAAAGTTACTAGTAAGAATGGGATAGCGTGAAAAGAAATAACAAAAAATAGCCAATGATTAAAAATATGAAAATATAATGTTCCGATTTTATTGTTTTGTCCTTAAAATGAAAATGTATTACTAAATAATTGTTAATTACCGTTAATTTAAATTGCGTGAATCGGGGAATCTTGAATTGTCTATACTTATGTAACTTTTTTGTTTATTACGAAATATTAGGATAATTCAACATTTATTATACCTAAAATATATTTTCTTAACAGAACAAAACTTTGGTAAAACATTATTATAGAGTCCTTAATAATATAGGTACGAGGCAAATAAATATTTTATCGATATTAGATATTAGAAGACGTAATTACGTTTTAAATTAGAAAATACGAAATGAAGCAATTTGCTAGACATTTTTGTCGTATGGAAGATTGTAAAACTACCAAGAATGAACAGAGAAGAGGAAGTCAAAGAAAAACATGAGGCAGTGAAAAAAAGCAATTGAGAGACGAGGGGGGTCAAAAAATTCTCAAAAATGCCTCACGGAATGGCTTGAAAGAAAAACTAAAGATGTGAATAAGTTTAATGAATTTTACAAAAATGAAGTTAGGTACTTAAAGTTTTACGCTAGAAGATAGAAAAAGTTCTGATCAGGAAGAAGAAAAAAATCTATTTATTCGTAAAATAATGTTGATAATTTCAGAAATTTGATGTAGGGCACCCCCTGCTTTTTGTAATAAAATAAAAATTTAGTAAAAATATTACAGCCAGCTTTTTAGTTTTTTTTTTCATTTTTGCTTATTTATTTTCGCATTTTCAGTCATTAATTTTAAATGAATTTCTAGATATTCATACTTTTTAAGGAATATAAAATTTTATGTCTTCAGATGTCTATCAAAAGTGGGTGCGAGCCTAAAGCTCTATCATCTCATAATATTGGTCAAGATATTTGAATTAAAATGTATCTTCATGCATACATAGGATCAAAATGAACGTTTTTTTTATTGAAAAGAGCAGAGAAAAGTCTTTATTGATATAAGCAATTCAGAAGATTCGGCAGGAGTAAGTTGAAATTATAACAAAGACTACTAACAAAGACTACACAAGCAACAAACCATTAAGTTGGTTTCTGTGGTTTCATTTATTTCCGTTCCCTTTTTTTTAACATCGTATAAAACTGTTATATTTATTTTTGTTGGAAATAAATTTATTTATTTATTATTTATCTATTAGTATTTTACATAATAAAACCGTGATAAAACTGCCAATTAAAAATTACACGTCCTTAAATAGAATGAAATAAAATTTACAATTGTAAAACCTATTTTAAAGAAAAGAAAAACACATTTCTTCGTTAGTTATCACACTTTTAACTTAATCATTATTAGATACTAATCACTCAATATATTTTTCAATAAAATAAAAAAAATTTTCTTCCACAATGTCTACTTCCTTTAAACAATTAATAAAAAAAACTTACCCAAGAAAATCCCACACACCCAATAGCATCAGAAAGCATATCAGCCAAAATCGAAGGATAGGAATTTCCACTGGGAAAATAAGCATGAAACCTAGGATGCTGCCAATGCGTAACACCCGGCATTATCTTCTTATCGACATCTTCCATAATATTATCCCATTCTTCCGGTTCACCAGGAGCTTCACTAGGTAGCAACTTTCTAAGATATCCCGGCTCTATGTCAGGAGTAACCCTATAGTTACCAATATTCGTCATATATTGACAGATATAGTCCACCATTTCTCTACCACGGACACGAAATTCTTCCACATCCATTATTATACCTAGCTCACTGTTTTAAATGTTTACACGGGAAATCTCGCTTATTTCAAGCGACTGTTTTAAACCTTTACACAAAGCAGGTGATACTGAGTGTAGAAATGCTGGCGCTACTTTTATACGATTAAAGTTTTAACGTACGGTGGGGATAGAATCCGAATCGAAATTGATTATTAGTTTTTTTGCGACAGGAAGAGTCTTAGTGGGATTTTGATTAAAAAAAAAGAGTATTGCTATTTTTAGACTTGTTTTGAATGGGATAAGCCCCGCTGATTTGGTTAAATGGAATGAGGTAATACCGAGGATTGTAGTAGAGCAATATTTGTTGAAAGCGACAGGTTTATTATTAAAAAAAACATGGTTTAACCCGATATGTGGAGAGATGATAATTTATACACGAAAACAATTGATACATCTTATTATCCAAAAAAACCTCCTTTCTATAGTCGGTATGATGGAAAATAATGAAAATTTGCAATTAAACGACCGACAGATCTAGGGTTGGCAGCAGGTTAGGTTAGGTTCTATGTGAGTGGGGCCTTCTCGCCACCTCCACTGCGACCTTCGTTAGGTATATTGTGGCTCACCCTTAGGGATTACAATTCACTCCACAAGCCTGTGCTTCTGACGAAGTCCATGGTTGTATTTGGTGATACTTTTTTGAAGTCGTTCGGCTCTAAGGTACTAAAACCGAATATATTATACCTAACCCTGTCCAAGGCTGGGTATGGACAAATATAGGACAGACACTCATAGGATTAGGATAAACATACTAACTGACAGCCAGGCAGCCCTTGCAGCTTTAAACAGCCGCAAGGTAACATCCAGACTGGTGGAAGAATGCCAGAAAGAACTCAATGAACTAGCAGACCACATTAAAGTAAGATTAGTGTGGATGCCGGGACATAACTCAACTGTGGTGTTTATCCGGACTATTGGAAAAATATCTACATCACCCCTATCTTTAAGGCTGGTGATAGGGAAAATGTTTCAAATTACAGAGGAATAAGTATTCAATCTTCAATACCTAAATTAATGGACAAATTAGTTACCTGTGAACTTACATGGACATGTAAAAATATAATAATTCCAGAACAACATGGTTTCCGCTTGGGAAAATCAACATCCACAAATTTACTCTCCTCCAAGCAATATTTGTTAGATGCTTTGGAGAAAGGTATCCAGATAGATTCTGTCTATACGGATTTCTCCAAAGCATTTGATAGAGTTAACCATTCGATACTTCTGGAAAAATTGAGAGCATTAGGATTTGGGACTGACATTTTGAATTGGATTGAAAGCTTTCTATCTCATCGTGATCAATGTGTCAGAATAAACAATTATATTTCAAACACATTTCCTGTTGCCTCTGGTGTACCACAGGGCTCACATTGTGGTCCATTATTATTCAACCTGTTTGTGAACGATATTGGTGACCATCTTCAACATGCTGAATTTTTAATGTTTGCTGATGATCTTAAATTATTTTTTCAAATTACTGATATATTAGATAGTCAAATCCTCCAGAACGACTTAGATACATTATTTGATTGGTCCAGAACAAACAACTTACAACTCAATATTGAGAAATGCCATA
>CAJUYI010004082.1:9229-19929 GCA_910591695.1 Galerucella pusilla
CATAGAATTTCAATATAGCATCGGTGGTTCAGTGGTTAGAATGCTCGCATTGCACGCGGGCGGCCCGGGTTCGAATCCCGGCAGGAGCATATTATTATGAATCGCTGCTTCGTAAACGAAAGAGAGACTAAGGAGGCACAAGCACGCAAGCAAGGCACATAACGAAGCAGCGTAACATAACGTAGCGTAACGTAACGCGTAACGGTCAGATCTTTTTCGTCGCGACCCCTGGTCGCTCAAACATAACCTGGCGTAAAGAACTAAAGTTCCAAAAATACTTTAGCTACTACCAATATGTAATATCAAACATTACGATACTGACATGAGTTTCGTAATGAGATACTTTACCGCACTAGTGCGGTAAAGTGAAATTAATTGGAATTAACATGTCAAAGTTGACAGTTTGCAGAATGCACCAGTCTTCGAATCGCTCATATTCTTTTTCGTATTTATTGCGGGATTTAGCAGGGAGCTGGGGCTTGTATTGCGTTATTTGCAGCAAGTTCTATATCAGAATCCACACTTTCATAGTCGGAACTCATGTCGATACAATTATACCAAACTGAAGAAAACGCGTCAAAATTGACAGTTCGCAAAATAAATCAACAATGAGCGCAACGCTTGCTTGTTACATGATTCTAATATCATTAATTTCAGGAATATTGACTAATTTTCAGTGAATAATTAACATTATTGGTAGTAGGTAAAATATTCTACTATATTCGTATCGTAATTTCATATTACGCTATTCAATGGGTTATCAAACTCGGCCTGACAGCCTCGTCTGACAAATTTCCCATCTTATCTCGTGATATGAATCTTTACGACACTTATATCGTAAATATCTATTATCTACAACTGTCATATAACGGGTACGATTTGACACTATTTTAAGTATCATAATGACGTATATTACCTGCGTTTTTGAAAACATTACCTCACTAGTGCGATAAAAAGAATCTATAAAAATATTAATACCAGAATTAAATATTTAAAATAACACTGGAAGCTGCATTTCCGAAAGGAGATTGTTTTCGCTTGAACTCATTTCTATAGATTTTTGTTCATTCAAACTTGACAATTTGATGACATAACTAATTTATTATATTTCCACAGCTTTGTTTGTCTTTGTTGCTATGGTCACAAAATATGATACACAGTACCATATGTTTGCATTCGATATTATTAAAAATACGTTAGATTGATTTTTTTTAAATTTTATGTCTTAGGGACTATTAATAATACTAATAAACAGTTGTAGATAAAATTTTGTACGTAACATGTGTGATAGGAATTATTAACGCACTTATGTGATTACACGACTCGGCCTACGGCCTCGTAGTGCAAACTTCATATGCGTGCGTTAATAATGTCCATATCCTACTAATTACGTAAATAACTACTATTATGTGGACAACTTATATATGCTTGCGTACCTATTGTCTTTACCGCTTTTAATATTATCTTCAAAAATTAATCAATAAACTACACTGTATATTCAACTATGATGAATGTCTGCATAACTTTCTGGACACGCAGTATTTACAATCACGAAAGCATCGCTGCAAACTCGAACAATTAAAATCATACTGCACTACATAGAACTTGAAACATAACAACCCTTGTTTAACTATCGCATAGTTTACCTAACGGGTGTTATAAGATAGGTTCAGTTGACAAATGCTTACAGGAAGGATAAGTTGCTAGAGATTATCTCCTCACACTTGTTTGACTTTGGGCTGCCAGTTACATCGCAGCGTTCAAACTGTATCTCTTCAGAAAATCGAATTAATTCAGTGTATGTGAAAGATATATATGGTGTTAGGTCAATGAGAAATGATGTATTCACATGCACAAAATAGGTGGTATTGTTGGTATTATTTAGGGTAGACTGTTTAAAAAAAATCTAAACTTCAAATATACTGAAAATATTTTTGGGCATAACGAAAATAAAGTACTGTAAAATTGTGAGCTCTTCATATATATATATATATATATATATATATATATATAAAACTGAAAGATGGGTGTGGAAAAGGTATAGGTATTTCAACCACTACGCAAGAGATTTTTCAAGCCATACATCAGACAATTTTTGACCGATTTCTATGTTTGACCTCTCGTTACATTCACAAATGTCTGAACTTTCGTAAAATAATTCGCAAACATATACAGTGCGAAACAAAAAATTTCCAGTCAGTTTTAAAGTTTGGTAAAGTTTATATGTGTCCGCCATTTTGTTTTTCAAACAAAACGCGAAATATTAGATTAGTAGTGTGTCTTGATCAATTATCTTTCAAACAAAATCGACCTATAAATAAAAAAAATATCAATAAAAAAGGAAATTCTGTTTTTTTTTGGACAACCCTATATATTAAGAGGTGCCGCATTATCTTGTGCTTGGGAATTTTATAATAGGGAGCAATACTTTGGAATGACTGAGATATATTCCTGTATGAAATTTGACTCTCTACAAATACAGACGACTATAATTTTTCCATATTTTCAATCATTCCATAGTTGTTCAAAGTGGAAGTTAAATTAGTAATAAGCTTTGCAATTTTATCAATTTTCCGGCGCTACGATCAGGTTTATGAAAAAATTTGATATTGAATTCTTGTAAAGCGTTTTATTGGCTTAAACCGAGGCTTAAACTTTTCTTCCTAACATTTTCTCATATCTTCTATGGGTCTTGAGTTATTGGCATTAATCTACATTCAATAATATAAGTCAATACAGGTAGAAATTTCCTAATTGTAATAAAAATCATTCAGTTTAATAATTGCAATTAATAAAAATATAATTGAGAAACAATTATCCCATGAATATAATAAATTATTATTTTGGAATTATCATTAAATTTTTAATTCAATACGAATAACCTACGACACATGAAGGATATAAGAATGTTTTATAAAGATAAATTATAGCCAAAAGAACGCTCTATAGAACTCTCATGAAATTTTTCAATAATTTTCCCCAGTACTTTCGCAGTATTGCTATTTACGTGAGCTATAAAATTCCAAAGCATGAGACAATTTTGCTTCCATTTAAATGGAAAATAAAAATTATCAATGCGGCTCCTCCTAACATAATTATGAGGAGTTAGAACTTTCACGGCATTTATTGCCGTCATTTTCACCAATATTTACAGTATATTTGAAGGAAAAAATTATCAATTTTCCTTGACAATCTAATATATGGTGTTATTTATTGGAGATATTTCCAATAAGTAATGAAACAACCTGTATGCTTCTATTGAACCTTGATTTCATAGTTGTATTGAATCAGAGACAGCTCACCTTTTTTTTTCTACTATTATTATCCATAGTAGGAATTTATACATTCAACTCCAACTAAAAAGTGGACCTGTTCCATGATTTGTCATAAATTGACACTATTGGCACTGAAAGTAACTCTGGCGATTGCCTATTTCCTTTATTTTACTTTAAAAAATGTGGAAGATGAGAAAATAGTAACGTGGATTATGAAGAACATATAATGAAAATACAATAATTAAAATTATGAGAAACACAATAAAAAATAGAAATTCAATATCCATTATGTATTTAAGGTTACCTACACTACAATAATTATGCATTAAAGTGCAATAAGGAAAATCCCAATATATAATGTATATCCCCAATTTGCTTTTTCCGACGATATTATTAAATACCAAAACGGCACGCCAATACCGACATATTATGCGATAATGTTACAAGAAAAAAAATTAGAGTGAATCAATGGTTTCGCCTTTTTGAAATACGTCAACATACTATTAAATAAATATCACTTATTACGTCGTGTTTTGGCAAAGGAAATGAAATTGTAAATATAATTATAATTGAGGTGAATATATCTAACAAATTTTTGATAAAATCCTGGATAAAAGTGACGTGGCAAAAAAATATGGCTCTGAACGCCCCTTTTTTTCGAAGAGGACAAGAGAAAGTCATTGTTTAACTTGAAACAACAAAAGGAAACATCTAATCTCGTTAAACATCCTCCGTGAAATCAGGTGCGAAACGCCATGAACAGTAAAAAAGACAAGCTCTGAAAATTTGCCCAAAAGGAAAACAATGGCCCAATTAACTTTTGTATTCAATCCCTTTGCTGACGTATCTTGTAAATTTGATGACTCTACTGGAATGGTATGCGCTTTATTTTCGACGCTGGCTACCAGAGCCGGATAAAATTGGTGAAACCTGAGAAAAAAAATTCTATTATTTTCAATAGTCGAGTGAAATTCAGTATAAAAAGGTTTAGGAAAGTGAAGCAAAAAATCTAAAGATGCAGTCATCTGAAAATAAAAAACCGGAAATTCACTGTGTCTTTATGGTTTGAATATGAATAAGGAAGCTACGTTTAGCAAATTATTTTTTCAGCTATATACCTACTTTATTCGCAGTTTCCTGTGAATAAATTGTCATTTTGGTGAAAAATGTTATGAATTATAGATGTCAAAGGCATTGATATATTACCTTCAACATCTATTCATTCCTCAGCCTCTATAGGTACCTATAGAAAAACTGCTACGAGGAGTGAATTTAAAAAAACCTGGAGATGTAACCATCCGAAAATACGTTTATTTACAAAGTAACTATTTTGAGCATTATGCCATAAAACTGCAGACTGACAACCAATAAATATAACTAATTAGTAGATAGGTATAAATAAGTAGGGTGATATTTTGACATTCCACCACTCAAAAGTCGTCGATAAAAGATTTTGGTAGTTTGCAGGACAATTTTGCCAGCTTTGTCCTAAAAGAATGCACTATCACATAAAAAAGCTGAAATTGCAAATCACCTAAGTAAGGGTGGAAGTCCATCGGCTGCGTCACGCAGCATCTGAAGCTCTACACTTTCCTCAGGACATAGAAGAGCTAGCGCGCTCCACATGAAACATTTTCTCACAACGTTGCGCAATGCATTGCAACAAATGAAAGAGAACAGTTGTTTCCTGAGCTACTCTGTTGCAGCCGAATGTTACGCGGCAGAATTTGTCGCAACAAAATGATACTGCTGTGGCGTTCCCTTATTGTCAATATTCTGATATATTCACAGGTTAGAACAGTGTTTGGAGTGAGTACATTTCACTCTATGATAATATTGATTATTTTTACTTAATATTTCCACCATTTTCTTTGTTAATTGCTGCCTATTCTTGTGAGTGTATTCGTGTTTTATGACTAGCTTAAAAAATGTATCGTAACGTTAGGTCCGAACCTGGTGATCGTCGGCCCTTGGAAATCGCCAGATGGCTGAAAATCGCTAAAAACTTTTTTCTCGGACGATTCAGAAGTTGGCGCATTCTGCTTTTCCTCTTGTGAAAGTTTAATTGTTTCATGGTAGTTAATGATTTGTTTTGTTTCGTGCTGCAAGCAGCCCCAGACCAGACCCCGTGTTTGCTCTGGGGCTTACAACTTTTCGTTGGTTTTAGCTGGCATTGCCTGTGAGCGGAATTTAACATGTGTTTCAGTCAGTAATCCTTCACACCACGTCTTTTAGTACTTAATTGGAAGTAAACTTTCATGGTTCATCGACAAAATAATTTTTTTCATTAAATACGTGATTTTATCTTTTTTCGATAAATTTATAACAAAATCAGAGGTTTTTGAACAAATAGATGCATTTGTAGGGAGTTTATTATGAAACAAGTATAATTTGTCGATTTATTCCATTTTTTGTCAGGTGTTATTCCATTTCTCTTGGTATATACAGGGCACCATTAGATCATTCCATGATGACGTCACTGACAGGTCAAAAATATTGTTGAGTAGGGCACATGTCATGTCATATTTAGTTTTCATTTCTAAGCGGTAAACAACGGATATACAGGGTGGTCCGTAAGTAATTGTACATAGGAGTACAGTACAATCTTCACTTCAGAATATTGTGATTTAAACCAACTAGCCTAATAAAATATTGATATTAAGAAATATACAGGGTGTTAAACATAAAGCTTCAAAGTACAAGTGGTGAATTTGTGAATAAAATTATTTATTACAGCTTATATTTTTACAGCTTTTCGGTATTATTTTTATAGTTTATAAGCATTTTTTTGCAATGGATACCATTAAAAAGAAGAAAGCGGGTAGTGTGTGTGTAGTTCGTGGATGTTACAATAAATATTATAATTGTAATGAAACATTTTACTGTTTTCCAAAGGATTCAGAAAGGTGAGAAACTGTTTGTATTTTCATACGAAATGTATAATACTTTATTATTTGATCTTCATATTACATTCATGAGCCTTAGTTTCATGCATTGATTTAATTTGTTGTTTTTGTTTCAGAGCTAAAGTTTGGCTCGAAGCATGTGATAGGCCTGACTTGATGCCTAAAATAGAAACTATATACAATAGTAGTCATCGTTTATGTGGTGCTCATTTTGAACCAGACATGATTATGCAACATCATCAAAGAAAACTTCTTTTAAAAAAGGCTATTCCAACAATATTTCTTTCATCAAATACTGCAATGCCTGAAGACTTTCAGACAAATGATTCATTGGAGAAGAATGTTGTTTGCTACTTTTGTGGTTATTTAATTAAAAAATGTTCGGAAATTCATACATGCAGCGTATGTGAGACGTATTCACAAGCGTATCAGAATTTAGACGATTCGTCTTTATACTGTTACCTTAGAGCTTATGAAAATACGAATAAGGATACTTTTGGAAACTTGAATATGCCGCATGAAAATTTTGTACAATACATCTCATTATTAGAAACATTATTCCAAATGAATTTCAAGAAAGTTGCTACAGAATATAATATCGTTGAATCACTTATAAATATTAGTCAAACAACAGAGTTTGTACATCCTCAGGTTGATTTTCCAATAAAATATTTAATAAAACTTTTCTTCAGAGTACGACTATATTACACATTAAAATTTGTCAATAAAAATTTTAAAAATCATAACAAAATGAAAATTGTAATATGGAAAAACCAATAAATATATATTTTTTTTTATTCTGTTGTTTAACGTCGGTCTATTTCTGCGACTGAGGCTAATCACCGACGCCGGGAGCACTCTACCCCTAACCGGAAATTTTGGCGAACCCACTAGTGTTCCAACCAGTGGTAGAGTTCTTTCCATGGACTCGGGACCTCGGTAATAAATATTTTGTATAAGACTATTGTTTCATTAACACATCAGTGTACTACTCTACAATATTTAAGAAAAAACATTTAACACGTTCAAGTCATTTCAAAACGTATGCACCTACGAGTATGGTAAAATAAATCGTAAAACGATCCGTTCAAGGTTATCAAAAGCTCTGCCAATTTATGAATGAAATTTATGAGAGATATACTACTGGTTCGTTCATATACTGTGGTACGTACGATAATTACTTTTTTTAGTATTAAGATTAACAGTATTATGGTATAGTGGCAGTTATCATGAAAAATATGTATAGTACTTTTAAATATTCACTTTTTTGAGTTCAAGCTGTCATTTTGTGAACCACCACATATGCGCAATCTAGGAGCAGCGGTGAAATGCTTCTCAACCGGTGGATAGAAAAACATGCCGTATAATTATAAAATTTCAGAATTGTGATCTGAATTATTCTACTTCTCCTTTTCCATTTATGGGTTACCTAATATCCCAGAGAACATTTTGCCCAGCATATACTGAACTGAATTGTATTCTGCACAATTCAGTCGACCTGTGAAGCTTTTTGGACAATCATTATAACGTCACCATCTTGAGAGTTCATAAATTGTAGCGGTGGTCGAGTTACACAGGGATGCTGTGAAGTTACGGATAAATGCATTTTTTACGTACTTATGAATTTGAGCGGAATAACTAATATTTATGTATGAAACTACACTTTTTGGACAAAACTATTGAACAATTCAGGTGTTTTTTTGTGTGTGTTTGGGAACCGTTCTGATGCCGGCAGCACTGCAGCCTGTTGGCTTATTGTACTAAACTCCATCATTTATTCCACCCATCCAGTTATCCCCGTACCTTCGAGTAGACGATATAGGTTCATTGGATGTGTGCCATATACTTCGGGTGGCACATTGGTTTCTCCGGAGATTGTTTGTCCCCTCGAGTACAGTACCTCACAGCATTGATTAAAAAATAGGAAAGATACGCAACGGCTATGTTAAAAGGCGTGATAATGTCTATTGCGCACCGTTGTCTCACTCATCTTACTTCTCGCACCGCACCGCCCACAAACTAGCCGGCTGTACCAATACGCCAGGCCGACGGAAGAAATATCAACTACAATCTGGAAACTCTTCAGTCGCTTTGAGAGTAATTTCGACTCCGTGCCAGTGTAGTCCAGATTTTAATTATTTTTGGGAGTACCGACTGTTATAACGTGTTTTATTCCACGTACTTATCATATATTGGTTTATAGGTCTCTTGAATATTTTTTCGTAAGATTTGTTGTGTTAGCCACAGTAGACAATGAGTACGTCACATCACCAATGTGTTTTATGGATTGTTCAAACAACGACAGGCTGAACAAAGATATTAGTTATTTTAGATTCCACATCTACATTAGAAGAATGTTCTAATGCTTATGTAGCCGGTTATTTACTGCATAAGGTTTATCAGAAATTTGGGTGTAATTTTTGCGCATCTAAATATCAAAAAGAAGACGGGCCAAACATAAGCCGTAATGAATAATTGCTTTTTTTCAAAGATTACGGTTGTGCAGGAAACACGGTAACTTTTCTTAAAACACCTTCTGAAAAATTTATCGATATAGGTAGTGCGTAATTTGTTGATAAGTTTCAATGTTGCATTTGACCAATACAAAGCTGCCCCCGATGTTCCAAAGAATATCAGGCATTATCTGCAAAACTCGGTTGATTGGGGTGAAATACTTGAGAATCCATCTTGTGCTTATCACAAAGATTTTATCTTAAGCTTATTCATTAAAATCCACGACCACCTTAAAAATTAGTCATTTACGAATCAAAAAAAATGTGTGAAATCATACATTATACATACGTTGAAAAGCGTGCGTAAATGAACAATGCTTTTAATATGGGACTTTCATTATAACACCCAAAAGCGTGCGTAAATGACCAATGCTTTTTAAATGGGGTTTTTATTTTAACATTCTTTTTTCGCTACGTAATGATCGAGTTGCCTTGAATTTAGTCGTTTGTTGTATAAACTTTTGTGCTGTCAGTAAATTTGACAGAAGTGTCAGACATAGTGAGAAATATTTTCTGTTATATTTAAAATTTTAATTACACCTATTTTGAATAGAAGAATCTCGAGAAGAATGCTTTTCTTCGGATTGCATACTACCTGAAATTAGAATTCGTTGTGTATATATTTGTTTATGGAAAATTTATTTTCAATTATTTAATCCCCTCGGAGCACATTTTTTTATTTTTTCTACATGTGGTCGTAGTTAAAGTTTTGGATGACACTTGTGCGGGAAGTACTCTTGCGCACTCGTTCTCCTGTCTTGTCTTACCATATTATACCAATTTTGACTATTTTTATTAAAAAGTAGGGGACCCGACAGACCTTGTCCTGTTGAGTCAACATATAATATCTCATGAACATTGTTTTTCATATCTATCGGCTATATTATGTTATGTCTATCTTAATTGTTATAATACAATTTCATCTAAATCGGCCAACCCGTTTAGGAGTTGTTCAGTACGAACCCGATTGCAGCGCCAACTACCGAAACCAAAAGTATCCTATGCCTGTGTCTCGGTTCTAAGCTACGTCCATACCAATTCTCAGCCAAATTGGTTCAGCCGTTCTTGAGTTATAAATAGTGTAACTAACATAACTCTTTTATATAATACCTATATAGATTGATTATTAATTATATTGGTTTAAATGAAATATTTATTCATTCAATTATTTTCTGTTTTTAAATACATCTTGGGCGTTAATGTCCCCTTAGAGTACTTCGCTATTTTTCTATTTTATCGTTAAAATTAAGTGTTGTTACATGTTTACTTAGGTTCGCGTCTGCAAAAAATTATTAACCAACTTTTCTCATTTTATTTATTAAAAATTATGCACATAATGAATTAATGGCAAGTTTCGTAACTCTGCAGACACGATAATCGTTTAAAAGTACGCTACTGATCTTGCGTGCGGTTATTGGAACGAGAGAGCAGTGCCACGACCTACACCCAACGGAGGCATCGAAGCGACTGAAATCTCAAAGCCATATTCAGAGGCGCTGCCATCTACATGTCGTAGCCATGGGAGGACACGTTTCTTCGCTATTTTTTAATTAATGCTCACAGTCAGATAAGATATGGGTTACGGTCTCGGTCTCCATGCCACAAAGTCTGCATATGAGGTCCCCGTTATATAACCCTATTTTATGCAGGTGATCTTTTACCGGGGTATGACCCGTTAAATAACCTGTAATAATTCTTAGCTTATTCCTACTGATATTATGTAGTTCTTCGGCCCGTTTTACACATGTGTCACCTATGGAGGTTTTACTGTGTACCTGCTTTGGAGTGTTCGTCCACTGAAGTTTATGTTGGCTTTGTACCCATTTTTGTATTTTGTTCTGGTCCAACATAGGCTGTTGCTGAACCTCTTCTCGCGAGTTCATCAGCTTGTTCATTTCCAGAAATACCGTTATGTCCCGGCACCCACACTAATCTTACTTCAATGTGGTCTGCAAGTTCATTCAGTTCTTTCTGTCATTCTTCCACCAGTCTGGATGTTACCTTGC
>CAJUYI010004083.1:1200-19924 GCA_910591695.1 Galerucella pusilla
TTTAAAATTAATAATATTAAAGTCCACTCTCATTTTAATCCTTCACAAATAGTATTGAACATAAAGTGTTAAAAGTAATTTTATATTATTCATCTGGCAACGCTAGGTTACTACAAAATAATTTGTAGTAAAGTAAGAATTAATGTTGGCACATATAGTTGAAATAGTACCCTTCTTGGTGTGCGTCATCGATTGTTAATGTCTTTCTAACTCATTACGTAGAAAGAAATCGAAAAAAAGGCAGGTCTGTGATTAATCCTAATCAAAATATCACAATAATGAACCGTTTAAACGTACAAATGTTAACGCTAATCTTTTACTTACAAAAATTTGATTGGTTGATGTTTAGATTACGCTCAAGCTCAAAACCTAACAATCAAGACTTTAAAATACTATGAAGGCGTTACTTTCGTAGCGGCAATAAGTCTTACGTCTTTTTCTACTGTCACGCTGACAGTTCTTGACAGGTCTGTACTTTGTTGTTTACGGTCAATTATTATTTATGAAAAGTGAATATTAATCTTATTGATTTATTTATTTAAATAATACAAAAAATATGCATGAATACACGGAAAAACATCAGTATTTTGAAAGTTCTCAAGTATTTTGAGTTAGAAAAAGAAGCTGGTAATTATTAATTGCATATACCTATAGCCTTTTCGAATTTGGCTTAATACAATCCTGATAATGTTATTCATCAAATTTAAGGTTAGCTATATGTCAAAATAGCGAATAAAATAAACGACATGCCGAAAACCCGGATATACGTCACAATCGATGACGCACACCAAAAAGGGTATTATTTTAACTATAGCTATAGTTTGTTCAGCCATCCTTTGCCGTTACGTCATACATTGTCCAGCTTGCTCTCTCATTCATTAAATGGATGAGACGGAATTATGACGTCATTAACGTATTTCTTATCTAAGGTCGACATAAATTTTATCTGTTACTTTTGACAATTCAGTTGTCATATTTTGAAAACAATTCTTAACATATGCCATTGATTATAATTTTGAGTTTAAGTGTAAAATAACATTCAACAAATGTAAGACATACGTAAAACAGTAGAATACGTCACCGATTATGACAAAACGGCAAAGGATGGTTGAACAAACTATATCATACACATTTTGTAAACAACTCTATCTATTGTTTTTTTTTATGTCTGTGGTGTTATTAGTTTCGGTGAGATATTCAGGATGTATGAAACACGTATAAATGGAAGAGGTATGAGTAAGCATCGCCAAAAATGTTTTTCTCATTATTACTACGAGAGATTCTCGCCTCTCGTCTCGTCTCGCCCTCTCTCGACGAGACGAGAGACCCATTTTCTCTCGTCTGACGAGACGAGACGAGAAAAGTACCCTCACTCGTCGAGAAATTCTCGTCTCTCTCGATCTCTCTCGAGCAAAAAACGTTAAATTTTTTGAGATTTTCGAAATCTTCTCTTATTCCTCTTTGCAAAAATATATATAACGTCTATATTTGGATCAACGGTTTTCGAGTTATTCGACTGCAAACCTATTATTATTATGACGTTTTATCGCTGGATAAAATTATGTGTAGTCAAATAACTCGTAACAGGCATACATTTTTGAAATTATTACAATAAAAATGTTTGTGTATTCACTAACCGCGTTGTAAAATTGTTTTCACTTCCTGAGATACGGGTGATTTGTTAAAAACCTCTAAAATTAATTCCTTTCAACTCGAAAGGTTTTAATTTTAGGACCACGTTCTTGGAATAAAATCTTTGTATTCTTTCAATATTTGTAAGCTACCGTTACCTTTTTTTATATCACTTATAAGTCTCTGAGATATAATGGTCAACTTCGACAACTTCATGTTTTTAAATAGGGACCAAGATTTTTTTCATATTAATTTTTGAGTACATAATATTATTACCTATTCCCTCAAATACAATGATGTATGTTTCGACACAAATTATACATTCGGCCCTATTCCGTATCACGTTATGTTATTTAACGACCATCGTTAAGTGTGAATTTCTGTAATATAACGATATGTCTAAAAATACCGATTCTGTATCATCATGCTCATAGTTATGTTAACGAGAATCGTTATTTTATCATCGTTAAAATAACTGGACCAGTTTGACAGCTTGTTATGACTTAACGATATCGTTAAGTGGAACAAATGTCAAAAATCTAATCAGTTTTTGCTATATATTCGTGGTGATTTGTAATTTTTTGCAACCAAACATAAATAATAGGCTGCTTTTGGATGGTCCTGTTTTTTTATATTAACTTTATTAGCAAATTGTTCCCACAAATTGTTAATTATTTTAATCTCGCATGGTTTGCTCTTCCCCCTTATTACAATAGGACGATTTTCTAAAAATTCCAACAGCATGTCATACTGTGGCCTTGTTATTTTTGGAAGGCGTACTTGTTCTACCATTTATAATTATATTAAGTACACTTAAATGTAAACTTTCCTCGCGTTATATTGAACAAATTGTACTTTTGTCAGATGACCCTTGTCCCTGCTTCTTTCATATGTTTTGATGGTATGTTATATAAAGGTTATACTTTGACGGATCTAACGAGACCGAATCCATCTCTTTTCACATTCACTGAAGGTGTATCGTTCCATCTCGCTTCGTGAGAATCAAAACTTACTTCTTTTTTAACATATAATTTTAACAATATCGTTAATGAAGCTTGATAGGGAATCACAGAACAGTTAACAATATAGTTAATTACGATCGTTATTTTAACATAACGGACCATCGTTAAAAATAACATACATGATACGGAATACGGCTGAATATCTGGAAATTTTTTAAAATATTCTTAGTAGGCTTATGGCTTTTTTAAATATTATCTCAATTTTTGCTTGAGATAGAATGAAATTGAGGTAGAAAACAGAAAACCTATAATACTTTAAGCAACCATAGGCGTAGGTACTAAAAATATTTCTAAAAACTTCCTGATTACTTATCTATAATTTGTGTTGAAACGTACATCATTGTAGTTGCACACTCCAATGACCACACTGTATAAATGCGAAATAAGAGTACGGTGAAAAATGCAATCTTTTCAAAAATAATAAAACGCCAATTTCAATAGTTAATTTTTATCCAAAGAGTATGGCGTGCCGTTTTGGTATTTAATAACATCCTTCTTTAAAACATTTTTATTTCGTAATTATTCTGTTGAAGAATTAAAATTATGTTTTTCATAATAATAATACGAGAATATCTATTACGAAAAACATAATATAAATTGCCGATTTAAAATTATGAAATACATAATAAGAATTCATGAATTAAAATTATGAAAAACATAATAGGAATTCAATTTCCATTATGTATTGAGGTTGCCTATACTAATCTAATGCAATTACCTGAAATCGTATACAATAGTAAATGCATTACTGCAGAATAGGCAACCCCAATACATAATGTAAATTGAATTTCTATTATGTTTTCAATAATTTTAATTCTAGAATTTCTATTATGTTTTTCATAATTTTAAATCGGTTATTTCTATTATGTTTTTCATAATGGAAATTCGTGTATTATTATTATGAAAAACATAATGGAAATTCAACAATTGAAATTATTGAAAACATAATGGAAATTGAAGAAATAAATTATGAAAAACATAATACAAATCCGTTTTGTTTATTATTTATTATTTATTCAATAATTTTTATTCTTGAATTTGTATAATGTTTTCCATAATTTTAATTCTTGAATTTCTATCATGCTTTTCATAATTTTAATACTTGAATTTCAACTATGATTCTAATAATAATAATACACGTATTTCAATTATGAAAAACATAATAGAAATTACCGATTTAAAATTATGAAAAACATAATAGAAATTCAAGAATTAAAATTATTGAAAACATAATAGAAATTCAATTCACACTATGTATTGAGGTTGCCTATTCTGCAGTAATGCATTTACTATACGATTTCAGGTACTTGCATTAGATTGGTATAGGCAACCTCAATACACAATGGAAATTGAATTGCTATTATGTTTTTCATAATTTTAATTCATGAATTTTTATTATGTATTTCATAATTTTAAATCGGCAATTTATATTATGTTTTTCATAATGGAAATTCATGTATTATTATTATGAAAAACATAATTTTAATTCATTAACAGAATAATTAGGGAATAAACATTTTTGAAAGAAGAGATATTTTTGTTTTTGTTTTTAAAACGATGTTATTAAATACCAAAACGGCACGCCATAAAAGAGTCAAAAAAATATTGCATCAGTTAACATAAAATTTACTGATTAAATGAACTAAAAAATATATTACAGATAGGTATAGTGTAACTAATGTTAATGTGATGACCTCGAATTGTATTACACATTTCATGCAGGTTAATTTTAATCCACTATATTAACTTGAATTAAATTTGAAAAGCATTATTTCACAATATTCGAATTTATAAAATAATTTTATGCACGCCATTGGAATATATAGACTTTGGTGTAACTATTGCAATGTGATGAGGATGACCAATATTTTTAAACCCTTTGAAGGAAAAAGCCGTCTAAAATAAATGATCAGATCTCTTCTGGATCTGAAGAAGATGAGTCCGAGGAGGATCACATATTAAAAAGATAATAAACATTGTAACATTATATTACACTGTACCTATAATAATTCCTTCAAATTTGTAGACAAAAATTGGTGGATACTGGTAAAAAAATACCAAAAAAATTGGATATGACATGTCAAGCTGGACCTTCAGGTATTTTGTAAGTGAATTTTAATTTTTGCAAATTGACAGTACCCAACAGGGACCATGAAACATTGATGTTTTCATCTATATAAAAATTATTTTTTTTGATAATTCTTTCAACATACATAATCGTTAGATACATAAATACTCCCTAAATCTACATTACTTGATTTTAGATGTAATACAGATGCGGTATATTTAACAACCACTTCAACTGCATCTGAAGTAGAAGGATTTCTGCAGGCTGAGGCTACTGTCAGTTGTGTAGAAGAAAGTTCCCTGTCCACAGAAGAACACAGAATAAAAAGGTAGATTTTTTTACTTATACATACTAAATCGCCACATATAAAAGTTATATTTATGAACATGGAAAGTTTATTAGCTCCAACAAAAATCAATAGTTGCAATTAATTTTGTTATAGGTATGAAACTACTGGAAATAAGAATAAAAAACCCATAACCAAACAAGTGAAAAGGTAAAAAAGTCAACAAGTTTATAAATATAAATTTAAATTTTTTTCTGTTTTCAGGAAACGGAGATATGTAGGAGACCTGGATACTAGCGATTTCTCCTCTCTCACCAAAGCTAAAAAAAATTTCAAATTTCTTATTGAAACTGTGCTAAGACAGAGAAAAAAAATTAAATCCCTGCATAACACTGTGAGAAGACTTAGAGCACGCATTTCAACTTTAAACGACCTCTTGAATCTATTAAAGGAAAGATATAACATGTCAGACTCATCAGAAACAGCTATAAGGGTAATGTAAAATAAATAGTATAAAACAATTAATTAAAATATCATTTTGTATTTTAGGCTTCACTATCAGGGCCTGCACTTGAAATATTTGAAAGAATGTTATGTGGATCTTCCACTCACTAATACAATCCAGCTCTTCGCTCATTTGCATTGACACTTTCATTCTATTCCGCTAATGCTTACAACTTTTGTGAGAAGCACTTTTAACCAGTCTTTACCACATCTCAAAACAATTTCAAAATGGTTTAGGTCAGTAGATGGATCTCCAGGATTTGCTCAAAAATCGTTGCAGGTAATGATTTTTCAAAGTTTGGCAGAACCAAAAATCTGTTCATTAAATTTTCACTGTTTCACTATTATACAACTAGACAATTACTATCAAACCTTCTTATGTTTTATTTAGGTAATAATAATGTTTCACTTACAAAAGTTCTTTATGTAACTAATGCATACTTAATAATCTTTTAGACTACAAAATTAAATATTTTTCAGGCATTGAAAATAAAACAAGAAAATGCTTCTAGAGTAGACAAGACTATACTTTGCAATCTTGTACTTGACGAAATGTCAATACGAAAACAAATAGAGTGGACGGGGTCGAAATTCACAGGGTACATCAATATAGGATCAAGGATTGATGCAGATACACTTCCAGAAGCCAAAGAAGCCCTTGTGTTTATGCTTGTATGCTTGAACGATTCATGGAAAATCCCTGTTGGATATTTTCTTCTTGACGGGTTGGGTGCAACAGAGAAAGCTACGAGGCTTGTTTAACTGAAACCCATCTTTGGTCAGGTTAACCTTTGAAACAATTGTCATCATTCAACTGACGTTTTCCAACATTAGTAGTGTATGCACACGTCACACTGATCTGTTTATTTCGTTTATATTTGACAGCGATTTTAAGTATTGTGACTTTGAAATGGCGTTTGTTGTTAACAATCCGTCCAAATGTGATAAGCGTGCGGTCATTCAATTGCAACACCTCACGGAATACAGTCAAAATGGTAATGACTTTCTCTCGTCAATAGTTGCTGGCGATGAATCTTGGTGTCATTATTTTGAACCATCCAGTAACCTATCATCGATGCAATGGAAACACGCAAATTCTCCGCCACCAAAGAAGTTTAAAGTTCAACCTTCTGCAGGCAAGGTGATGTTGACATTTTTTTTCGACCATGAAGGACATTTGCTGATAGAGTTTATAGAACCTAGAACCACACATAACCTAAGTTTTTAATAAGGGGCCACTTTTTGTTGCTTCAAGTTTTATTTATTCAATAAATGTGACTATCCTTATTTTTACGCTTATAGCATAATTGGACTCAAAATTCAAATTGAGCTATTACTGTGTGTTGGTTTGCGATGAGAACTTGTTTTATTCGTATCCTGTAGTAGAAACTTTTTGAGAAAACTTGTGATTCAATTTACCAAAAAAATAAATGAATACATATATTATAAAGTGGAATTCTTATGAATAGAAATAATGTGATGTAATTCACCAAACGGTGAAACTTTCAACTCATCCACCAACAATCGACCCCAAAGCTAAGAAATAAGTCCGTATAAACTCTCTACCAAGCTAAATAGTTTTTCTATACGCAGGAAATGGATAAATGTTCCCTGATACTTTATCTTTGTGGTACAATAAATCACCTACTGTCGTGGTATTGGCATTAACTTTTTTTTTCGGGATCATTCCACAATGAATTGACTAATGGTAAAATATGAATAGACCTTTTGCGTTGGCCTTTGTTCCAAAAAACACGTTCTAATTGCATTGTCCGCTACTACTACTACTACTACCAAGTCGAATTTACGAACATGAAAAATGGTTTTGTTGGGGGAAGGTAGGTAGTAATGATTTATTTTTGGTGAATGAAATGTAGTAATCGAAGCCAGTCGATGGAATTGGATTGAAAGCAGTTGAGATTGGTTTTATTAAGTGGTGATTTATTATACGTTTGATATTCTGGAAATTTTACAGGGGGAATAATTGAGTTTCTTGGTTTTCATGATTTTAGATGAATACAGAAATATTTTGGAGAGGTTTATGATGTATTGTTACTTTACATCGTACAAAAACTTTCTTTATTTCTGCAACATTAACTTTAACAATTCAATACCAACAACGTCTCACTTCTCACTATCAGAACACAACTGATAGTTCTTCTTCTCCTTAATAACGAGTTATGAATTAGATATGCCGTATTTTGGAAAAGACTTGAAAGCGACGTCCGAGTTCATGGATATTTGATGTAAGCAAATCTACCAGTGGTTGAAACTTTAATAGGTTCGGAAAAATTTTCGGTTAGTGGTAGAGTGCTCCCGGCATCAGTAATTAGCCTCAGTCGCAGAAATAGACCGACGTTAAATAACCGAATAAAAAATCCACGCACTTCTACCATGTTTGATTGATTAATGATGCTTTTTTAAGGATGCAATTTTATTTTACAAAGCTGAAAACATTTTTTCATATGACATTAACTTATTAATATCAAAATACAGCTTGATTTCTGAAATGCTATAGTTGTAATATAATGTATAGATGTGTATTAATAGGATAAGATTGATCTTTTTATAAAAATGTGTCAATATCCTAAAAATTTCCATATAATTGAACTATCAAATGTAATCCGGTCAAATTAGACCAAAAAAGAATAGTGTAGGTACATAAATTCCCAGCAAGCTGAAAGTGCGTGTAATTGTTTAAAACATACCTAAAAATAACACCTGAAAGTTCCTCATCATTCCGAAGCTTGAAAAAAAAATTAATTCGAAGTTAAAGGTGAAAATCTCGAAAAAAGTAGTTTTTTCTCGATTTTCAGCAAAACGGTAAGCTTCATCATAAAATTGTTTTAAACAAAAATTGTGGAACATAAAATTTCCTATGAAAAGTGTGCCAATACTTTTTTTCTTAGAGCCACCGTTTCTGACATAAAACGAGTCGAATAATTGTGAAATTGTAAAATCTGTAGCTGTAATATAGCTAAAAATATTTTTCAATCGGTATACAAATGTATGTATGTGTATGTATTTTGGGGCGACATCCACTAAGCCCTAAAAGATCTATTGTATACCCCCTTACTTCTACTTAGCTCCTTTAGTGCTATTTTCTGGAGGAATTTTAGGATATCTGCAGGCTTCAACTTAGGTAAATGTCCCTTTTCCATCCAGTAATATCTCCCAGAGGTGTTGTGCTCTAGGATTCTGGAGTGCTGTGAGTTGGAAAGTATGTGGATGGGGGTTTCTTCTTCCATGCCACAAAATCTACATTCTTCTCCCTCCAATATTTTGAGCTTTTTCAGGTGCCCATTCAGGCGACAATGTCCCGTTAGAATCCCTTTATAACTCTTAGTGCAGTTTTACTTATGCATTCATTTGATCCCAACAGGTTGTAGTCTCCCAGAAGAATCTTTGATTGTATAAGTTTTACTAGATCTTTCCAATAGTCAGATCTCCTTTTTTTCTTGGCTCCACCTATTCCTTCTAATATTACATTGGGGCTGATTTCGCAAAACGGTTCAGCTCCGAAAAAAACCACCTGCTTGGATAATCGATATGCATGCTTCGTTAAACTAAAAATAAGTAACAGGTGCAATTAGCTTGTCATCCTTCAACCTCAGTTGCTGCTCATCAACATATTTTCCGGGTTTATTACCAAGTTCAAGTGTGGCTTGGTTGTCAGCTAGACCCAAAAGACTGGGGTTGGAAGTTGGTCGACAATATATTAGAACCTATTTAGACTTCACTCCCACCTACGCCGGAAAAACTGTTGAACACAATTTTTTGAAACTGTAAAAAGGGATGCAGCGCTAAATGTGGTTGTGAAAAAGTTGGACTGTTGTGTTCTCTGGCATGTACACATTGTCAAGGCCAGTCATGTTTTAATGGTGAATCACCAATAGCGGAGTTGGATACCAACGAGGAAACATGCAATACATCGCTATTGACTCAATATACCCACACCCAGGATGAAGAAAACGAACAAGACGAAGATCGAGAAGAAGAACAACAAGAAGAAGTATTTGAAGGTTATGATTCTACATTTTTTAATTTCCATTCCTCGCTAAAATATTTCATTATGCAAGTTTTTAATTAAACAGAATCACAACAGACATGTGGAATAGGCCTACTGAGGAAACCACGTTCAAAAAAACGCGCTAAGTACACTACCTCATAGGTGGCGTGAAAACGTGTGCATATTATGTCTTTTACAAATTTTACAATTATTTGACTCGTTATATCTCAGAAACAGTGGCTCTAAGAAAAAAGTATTGGTACATTTTTTATAGAGAACTTAATATTCTATAATTTTTGCTTAAGACAATTTTATGATAAAACTCACCGTTTTGCTGAAAATCACGAAAAGCCATTTTTTTTCGAGATCTTAGACCTTTTACCTCGAATACATTTTTTTCCAATCACCGGAATGATGAGGAACTTTCAGGTGTTATTTTTAGGTATGTTTTAAACAATTACACGCACTTTCAGCTTCAAAAGTCTAGATTGACCGGATTATGAAGTTTCTCGTCGATTATTTTCTGAAAAAAATAGAAGAATAAAGCCTCATTCAAATGATAATATGAGTCTCAAGCTAAAATAAACCAATAATAGTTATTTATGTACCAAGGAAAGTGATTCTTTATCGGACGAAACTGAAATTATGAGACGAGCGAAGCGGGGCGAATAACAGGCGAGTCCGATAAAGACACTTAACTGACGTGATGCATACAAAATTTTATCGCCAACTGCTCAGAACTCAGAATATAAAAAACTGAGATATATTTCATCGCATTTTATGATGACAAAGTAAACGGCACTTATAGAACAAATCTACTTATTATTTGTTATATTTAAATTGAAGGTACATCCTAAAGCATTATAAAAGTTAATTCTCGAAGTCAAAGGAGTTCTAACAATAATTTGTTATAAGTAAATAAATCGCAAGAAAACTATTATCGAGCCCTAATAGGGAGAAGCGTGACACTGATGGATGATGATTTTCGAGTAATGTCAAAGTTAAAATACTTTACCTACTACCAATATGTAATATCAAACATTACGATACTAATATGAGTTTCGTAATGAGATACTTTACCGCACTAGTGCGGTAAAGTAAAATTAATTGGAATGAACGAATCGCTTATATTATTTTTCCTACGACCACATAGGAAAGTGACATAATTATATCGCACTGACTAGTTCTATGGAAAGTGACCTTTATTCATACGCGTACGGAAAAAAAATCTTATCCGTACGTGTGCGGATAAAAAAGCTGTCAAATTGAATGTTGAAATGCTAGTCTTTTTACTCCGCAAATTAATATGTATATGTGAAATGCTTATTTCCTAAGTTGATTTGTCCATATAATAATATAATATAATCTATTTATTTCATTTAAAATTAAAAAAGAAAAAATACCGAGCCCGGACTCGAACCACCCTACTGCTTGTCAAAAATCGAGCCCACGGATGCCTAGACCGCTCGGCCATCCCACTGTTGTAGCTTATGGTTCTTGTCTAAGATACTAATAAGCGCTAAGAAAATATACACAACAGTTTATTTATTCTCCAAAATAAAATGTGTTTATATCGACATTTATTGGACTTTCATGTTATTAAAACAATAAATATCCGTTTTCAATTATTTGAACAATGAATCCTTAAAATAGCTAGTTAATACTTTCAATCTCCTACAGGTAGGCAACAAGTTAAATATTAATTCTAACTTTTTTATAAAGGTACTTTTTTCCATTGCATAAAAATCACAATTTCAAAGGTAAAAAAGCAATATTATACATGCCTAATTTGGTAAAAGTATATCGCGTGGTCGTAGGAAAAATAGTGTACCTAACTTGTGCGGAAAGTGACATTTTTCACACGAGTGGGAAGTATTGTCTCACGAGCGCAGCCGAGTGAGACAATCCCACGAGTGTGAAAAATCACGTTACGTAATATACTATTTCGTATCTATTGCGGGATTTAGGGGGTACTAGGATTTGTATTGCGCTATTTACACCAAGTTCTATATCAGAATCCACACTTTCATAGTCGGAACTCATGTCGATACAATTATACCAAACTGAAGTGAACGCGTCAAAATTGATAGTTCGCAAAATGAATCAACAATAAGCGCAACGCTTGCTTGTTACATGATTCTAATATCATTCATTTCAGGAATATTGACCAATTTTGAATAAATCATTAACATTATTGGTAGTAGGTAAAATACTGTACTATATTCGTATCGTAAATTCATATTACGATATTCAATGGGTTATCAAACTCGGCCTAACAACCTCGTTTGACAGATTCCATATCTCATTTTGTAATATGAATCCTCACGACACTTATATCGTAAATATCTATTTCATGACTGTGCCGTCGGCTTGACCTTATGAGATTACCCTTGTTAATTCTCGCTTTGAATGTGCCTCACTCTAGTCATTTTCCCTCTCTCGTCGTCCAGTCTATCACGCGCAGGCTCACCAGCACTCTCTATGGTGCTTGCTACAGCGTGTCGTGTGTTTGGTTCTTCAGTACGCTTATGATTTTCGTTGGAATTGCTTCGCTAGTCTACTAAACGACGCGTATCGTTCGAGATCTCAGATCGCTTCCTTTGTATTATTAATATTATGGTGAGTTTCCTATTTATTTTTACTGATGTTGTATTTTCCTTTCATAATTTTATTATCCGTATGGATTCAATACATCATTCTATAATAGATGTGTGTTATTGAATTGTCTGTGTCGCCCATTCTTGGCACACAAAACGCCCCAGATTTGTGGGCAGTGCGGACCAGTTTGCCCCTCGACGGCCCAGATTCACGAGCCGCACTTACCAGTTGGTCCTCGACGTCCCACTTTAAGCAGTCGGTCCACTGGTTACTGAGCCTCGACGCGCCGGTTTGGTCCGGTACTCGCCCGCTCGGGCGCGTCAACTTACCAATCTGATCGGTAAACGGACCACTCTGGACCGTCGGCTTGCCATATTGAGCCTTTGCTGCCCATTCTGGTACGCAATAGGTTTTTAATGGGATCCAATTCTCTTCCTCTCCCGTTAAAACTATTCTGGCGTTTCTAATTGCTTTCTCTTCGGTTGCAGGCTGCTGCCACAGCAGAGTTGTGCTCATTAGAGACCCTCCTTGATTTAGATTGTGAGGATCCTGAGGAGAATACGATTCTCTCTAGAATAAAAATTCCGGCTGCTAATCACTTGTCCAAAGGTTGGAAAGATTGGAAAATAGTTAAACATTCCAAAGAAGAGCTACTTGGAACAGAAATGGACCCCAGAGTTCTCAATAAAATACGTTTCGCTCTCCCAACAGTCGGCTTAGCGAGAGCCTTTATACCACACTGTACTTCTCTTCCTGAAAAAATTTATACCCAAATGAAATCTAAAATGTTGGATTGGCCTTTTTGTACGGCTCTAATTATTGGCCCGGCTTCCTTGGCTGCAAGAGTAAGGGGATCAGCAGCTCAACACGAAATAATCCTAGCTGCCATATCAGATATGAAGCCCCTTCTCCTTTCCAGAAGTGATGCTTCAGAAGAAATTTCTAAGGAATACGAAGAAATGGATTTGGATGAAGGTCGTTCTACCTCGCGTAATACCCATATTTCCTCTGTGTCTTCTAAATCGAGTCAAAAATCTAGACTAGACAAATTAGAACAAGGCCAACTAGAGCTTAAGAATATGCTCGAAGCTTTCATTACAAATTATGGTTCTGCTTCGGAAAAGCCTGTACAAGACTCATACACTTCAGATGACTTTTAGGATGATCAGGAGGACCTACCCAACACCCCTAGGCATCCTTCACCGCTAATAGATAATATGAATTGGTCGGCTCCACTCTCGGCCCCGCTATTACCAGCTGAGGAAGTCTTTGAGTTTCAACCAAAGACTAAGGAGCAAGAACCAACCATACCAGCCCCTAAGCCTAATATTGCTAGACAAGGCGCTGAATGTCAACGCCTTGGAGAATCTTCGTTCAAGCTTATCCGTTATGCAGATGTTCAAAAGAGGTTGAATGCGATCCCAGTTTTCAGCGCTCTTAAAGTCAATCAGGAGCTGTCGCATCGCACTTCAAATTCTGAACTAGCTCGTATGGATACAACTTTGGGTACTTTGGTCCATGGACTTCTCCTCCAAAGGGAGGCTTTCACATCTGCAGTTCAAGACTTAACCGAGAAACATCCAGATATCAAGGCTAATATCATCGACGCTTTCTCACAAGATTCCTCCTTTCGCCGTATTTCTGACGATGTTCTACAGTATGCCTGTGGTCGCCGAGCGGAGGTGATAGAACAGAGACGCAATCTCTTCCTTCCTAAGGACCCCTTGCGTGCCAGCCTGATGGACGCTATTCCTCCTTCGACTACACATATTTTCTGTGAGGAAGAATTTTCGGATTTAATGAAACACCAGCCAGGCCCTTCCAATTTTTTTCGGCCCTCTGGAAGCGAGTACCGTCCAAACACCAGACGTTCCTTCAAACCACAGCGCAAACTCTCGCAAACGCAAAAAAGATCAACTTCTTCCAAGAAGTTCGACAAAACTTCTGAAACCAGACGACACCAATCAGAGGATGTTTTCCGTCGGAAACGCCAGCTTCCGGCCCATACCAATTCAAGAGTGCCGTCCAAGGTGCGAAAGCCCAATTTTCCCAAGGACAACGCATTTCAGGGGGGGGCGACTATTAGAGTTCCTACAAATTTGGGAACAGAAAGGAGCACCAGCAGAAGTCCTCCAGATAATTGGAGGTTATACAATACCTTTTGTTTCCCAACCCCCTCTGATCCGTTTTTCTCTCTTAACAAAATCAAAATTCGAGGCGAAGAGTATGGGGTCAGAAATAGCCTCACTTCAGAAACAGGGCATCTTAGAAATTTCAACTTCGGCCACAGGATTTCTGTCAAGAATGTTTCCAGTCCCAAAATCAGACGGCTCTATACGCCCCGTCGCCAATCTTCGAGGACTAAACCGCTATCTAACCCCCAGAAAATTTCGATTCTTGAATCATACAAAAGTTCCCGACTTTCTACAGCCCGGGGACTACCTCATGAAGTTAGACATATCCCAAGCCTATTTCCACTTACCCGTAAAACCACAACACCGAAGATTTCTGTCAATTGCCCATCAAGGCGAAATACTGCAATTCACTTGCCTTCCGTTTGGCCTATCAACAGCTCCACTAACGTTTTCCAGGGTAGCAAACTGGATAGCTTCTCAACTAAGAAACATGGGCGCAAAGGTTATGGTTTATTTAGACGATTTTCTATTTGCGGGACAGAATCAAAGTCAACTGGAGGATATATGGCACAAAGCCGTACAATTTCTGACAGAGTTAGGATGGATTTTAAATCTAGAAAAGTCGTCAGAGAAACCTGTTACTCGCCTAAAATTTCTCGGTATCGTCTGGGATACCGTCACCAACAAAAGATCGCTACCACCACAGAAAATCACATCCATAGAGAAGGACATGAAAATAATTTTAAAACACAACTCCTGGAACTGGGAGATCGCAAAGCGACTCTTGGGACAACTCTACTTCGCAGCATTTGTAATACCTCTGGGAAGGATAAACTCGAGACATCTTCAGAGAGCCTCTAACCGACTTTCCCAGTTTCAAAAAAAGAAGATGGTCAGATTGCATCCAAAGGCTCAAAAAGAATGCAGGTGGTGGCTGGAAAACCTCAGAAACTCCTCTCCAATTTTTGCATGTCGAGAGACGGTGTTTCTCTCTACCGATGCTTAAAACTTAGGTTGGGGTGCTCAGCTAAATGGGGTACACATGCAGGGACTATGGGACCCAAGTCAAGCAACATGGCATATCAATCAAAAGGAACTTTTCGCCATCATTCACGCGGTACGGGAGGCTTCCTCTCAAATTCAGAACAAAAGAATATTGATCCAGTCGGACAACAAAACGGTCGTAGCCTATATCAAGAATCAAGGGGGGACGAGATCTACCAGATTAACACAGATGGTACTTCAGCTTTTAAGTCTGACAGAGTCATTGAACGCAGAAGTGGTCCCTCATTTTCTACCGGGCATTTACAACACGGTGGCGGACAGTCTATCTCGTCGGAATCACCTAGCAGATTGGCATCTTTCAACCGCAATAACATCGTCAATCTTTCGGAAGTGGGGAACCCCAGAAGTCGACTTACTCGCCACAAACATATCACGAGTGGTCCCAGTATACGCAACCCGCGACCTAAAAGACACGAATGCCCTCTTCCTCGCTGCCTTTAGCAGAAAATGAAATTTCAAGTTGGCATGGGTCTTTCCTTCTCCTTCTCTGGTTCCCAGAGTGCTGTCCCACCTCAACAGCGCAGAAGGTACATATATTCTGATAGCACCACGTTGGGAAAAAGTCTTCTGGAGAGCCGATCTCAAAGCAAGAGCGGTAGACTACCCATTCGAGATCCGGAACCTACAACACCACCTAACGGATGCAACAACGGGGTTTCCACTCCCCAAAGCAAAACGCCTCCGTTTGGAGGCTTGGAAAGTACGGGGTGGGCCAGTGTCACAGCGTCTTGGCCTGAAGAAGATCGTACCTTGCTGGAGAAGGCATGGAGAAAATCTACTTTAAAGACATATGCAAGCCCGTGGAAATTGTGGCTAGAGAGATGTCGCCAACAAAACCGAGATCCATGTTCCATTGATGCCGTCTCCGTAGCGCTTCACCTTAGTTCTCCATAGAGTGAAGAAACTGTCAGCTCGTACCATTAGGCTTCATAAATCAGCAATATCAACCCTGGCCAACCCCATGCGTAATGATTCAAATAAATGTTCCCTTGTTACATCACATGTTGAAGGCAATAGACCTGGCAAGTCCACCTATCAGCAAAATATATATTTGGGATGTATCGCAGCTCATCACATGGATAAGAAATGAATCAATTCAAGAAAACAGCGTGTTCCAGGTTTCCCGCCGTCTCGCACTCTTATTGCTCCTAGCTTCCGGCAGACGGGTACACGACCTAACACTTTTAAGAATAGATGAGAGCTACATGGCCTTGGATAAAGACTATGTAACGTTTTGGCCGACATTTGGCTCTAAAACGGACTCTTCCTCTCACCGGCAGTCTGGCTGGTGCCTCTCATCGGTTTCCGAACAACAATTAGACCCCGTCTACTGGACTAAATCTCTGCTTTCTGTAACGGCCAATAGAAGGAATGCTTGTTACAACTTGAACGCTTTATTTATTACCTCCAGGGGTAAAGTTGCCCCTGCAGTTATAGCAGGCTGGGCAAAAACAGCCCTTTCTTCTGCTAGCATTAATTTTCCGGCTGGCAGTATCAGATCGGCGGTGGCCTCGTCAAGAAGAAACGATGGACTACCGATGGAGTATATTCTAGAAGGCGGCAATTGGAAGTCTGATAAAAATGTTTTAAAACACTATTTCAAAGGAATCACAACCCCTGCCAACCCTTCTTCTATGAATATACAGAGTAAATGCTTGGTTAATACCACTTTTAGGTATGTTTGAATTTTGTTTTCCTTATGCTTATTTTAGAGTTACTTATTTGATTTACGTATAAGCCATGTACTTGTACATATAGATATTATATAAAAATGTTTTATTTTCTTTAATATATAATATGAACGTGTATGTGCGTATATATAATTATGTTTTGTTGTGCTACTTTCCACTTCAAGTCAATAAACGTATTTTTTCTGTTTGTTTTTTTCTTAAAACTTATACAACATCAGTACATATTTAATAGCTATAAAATTATATGTTATCATTTTCACATCACAGTACGCTTCCCCTCGTCGTCGTCAGAAACCAAAAACATCTCATAAGGTCAAGCCGACGGCACAGTCATGAAATACAAACGTTTTTCCCCCGAAGGGATAAAAACGATATATTTCATGTCTTGCCTAGGCTTGACCCCGGTTAAGTGCTTGACGACTTACATAGGTACTGAAGAACCAAACACACGACACGCTGTAGCAAGCACCATAGAGAGTGCTGGTGAGCCTGCGCGTGATAGACTGGACGACGAGAGAGGGAAAATGACTAGAGTGAGGCACATTCAAAGCGAGAATTAACAAGGGTAATCTCATAAGGTCAAGCCTAGGCAAGACATGAAATATATCGTTTTTATCCCTTCGGGGGAAAAACGTTTGTATTACCTTCCGCATTTTACTTTACCAACCGCAAATGCGGCAGATAAAGTAAAGGAAGGTAAACTGTTTGTTTACTTTCGGAAATCAATTTGATAACGACGGCTTTACTGACGGTTGACGATAACAAAAATTTTTTTCGCCTACCTCTATTCAAAGTATACCTTTCCTGGCCTCATTGTAGGGAACAAAGTCGTACTTTTCCTCCCTAAGGTAGAAAAGTACTTTTACTTCCTAGGGAGAAAAAGTAAAAGTGACGTCATGGTACGTCAACAATGAAATAACTAATACGGCATTGACCACCTATACTATATATAATATTATATAAGAATTAATTTTACCGTTTATTTATAGAATACCCTGTATTTTGAAAAATGGTAGAAATCAGTGAATTGTTATTTTAATTTAACGATTTTCACATTAACAATTTGACCTTCGTTTGACCTTTTCCACTGACAGTTTCAAAGTGAGTTAGGTTACAGAGTACACCATCTGTACTCTGTGGTTAGGTAGTCTATAACACATAACAAAATATAAAATGATATTTAAAAAATTAGTGATTCAAGCGAATTTGAGAGAGGCGGAAAAATCATATGTAGAGCATGGGAGTAAAATGCCTTCTCCTCCCTTGAATGATTACTCGATCGGGAGGAAAAGTAGCATTTTGCTCCCTTGTTATACAAATAGCTATTAATTGAAAAGAGGGGTGATCTTAAAAAATAATGGAGGAGCGTTGTTAAAATAAATAGAGACGGATTTTTTTTAGAAAATGTAGGAAGAAGAGTGAAATAGTTTTTGTTATACAGAAAATACATATAATAGTAAAATTAAATATGAAAGTTTATGATTATGGAAATATGAATAGAAAAAAAATACATTGGATGAATTAAAATATTGGAAGCTATTCACAAAATTTCGAAGAAAAAATAGTATAATAGACAGGAACTTTCGTATGATATGGAGAATTAAAATTACGCATGGAGGAAAGAAAGGGAAGTAAATTTCAAATAATTCAAATTGGACATTTATTTCAAATATCGAAATTAAAGGGTGGTTATCGTAGGGGAAAAGGTTATTTA
>CAJUYI010004084.1:0-19922 GCA_910591695.1 Galerucella pusilla
CACTAAATTTGCTCGAAAAACTGACATTAAATAAAATCGCTCCACCTCCTCCTCCAGTTTTTCTCGTAAAATTATTGATTGGCAAAACTGTTTCGTTGCAAAGAGAAATTTATCCGATAAAAAAAAAGCTCTTGTGTTTTTACTGTTGAATAATATCTTTATCGAACAATTTGAGACGCTGTTCAATGTAATAAGAGAAAATGCCTGTGACGATGAAATTATCCAAGAAATAGAGAGATGGTTAGCTAAAGCTAAAGAACGGGTTAAAAATGAATTGAAGAAAACTGAGAGGTGAGTTTTAAATTTTGGACCCTATACTTGACTGTTTCTATGATAAATGCTGTTCTTGTCTTACTATAGGTATATAGTCAAATATTTTGACAAATATCACTTTTGATTGACTTTTTTTTCAATTATACATTTAAGATTAGTAGTACGGTGAGATAATTGCAATGCGATGTCGGTAATATAAGCTATAAGAACGCATGTCTTTGGGACCAATCAAATTGAGAGATAACGAAGTACAGACAAAGAATGAACTATGAAATTGAGCAAGAACTGGAAGGAGAGGACATAGTAAGGAAAATAAAGACAAAGAATGAAATGGCTGTGACACATATATAGAGCAGAAGAACAAGAAATAACACTACAAATGACACAATGGAATCCTGGGGGAAGAAAACGTAGGGGTAGACCTAAAATAAAATGGCTGGAAAAGGTGAAGGAAGATATAACAAGAGTCGGAATTGGAGAATGGAAGGACAAAGTTAAGGATAGGAAACTATGGAGAGCATTGACAGAGAAACTCTAAAAGGAAAAAATGGGGATTGATCCACCCCAAAAAAATGGATCTAGAAAGCGTGGAGTGGCGAAACCCCAACAGGGGGATCAAGCCATAATATATATATTGTTATGGTTTGTATTGTTTTTAATTTATTTAAACTCTATATTAATTTTTTATAACAATTTATACTGCCTATACTTGCTCTTTCTTCCAGCCAGCTAACATGAAATTCGGGAACAAGAAAACTCTGTCTCTTTTTGGGTTCCGGCGATATTAATTTTTTTTTTTTTTCAATTCGCAGATATCAGATACTTGAATCAATTCTTCAATTTATCACAATGTTGTTCAATTTAAATCTTTCAATATATTTTATTCGAATAAATATGAAGTAATAATTTTTCTCACGCCTATGAACAAACCTTTCTTATTGATTTAATTCTTACCCAAACTGAAAATAGATGTCTCTGTCGATGAGTTGAGAGTGTAGCAAACACTTTTGTCACAGCAAATGAATATCAATTATTCTTCTGATATGTTGAAAATTTATTGTTCATACCCATTAAAACATAAATCAATTCGACAAATTAGTTTAATGGTAATTGTGATTTCCTTTGGATGAAATATACATGAATATCAATTCAAATTTAACTGAAACTACTACAGAATGAAACAATTACACACATACAATACCTAACCTAAAATCAATGGAAAATCTACAATCTAAGGTGAGCTCTTATTTGTTTTAGTTAAATTAAATTATTACTGAATTTGAAATTTATTTAAATTATTACTGAATTTTGAACTTTATTTTTGATGTACATCCGATTTGCATATGCTTTTTATTAACGTTTATATTGATACCAATTAAATTGACTAACCTTTACTATTCACTTTTCTAACTGGTTAGATGAATATTTCTGCAAATTTGTTAAGGAATACGAGATTATAGGATTTCACATGAAACTTAAGGATCTGGTTCTCCTATGGGACGCTGGCACAACTTCTTAATGATTTTCAGGTACGTGTTTAACGTTTCGATAATTCTTTGATATATCACTGAACCTTTCTTGGTCTTAAAAAAAAACTTTCAAACTAATAATTTTAGTTTTATTATATCTTTTCAACTTTCAATAAAATTTTTAACTTTTTTTCTTCCAAAATCCAACAACTCTCTTCCCTTGTTTCTCAAATCAACAACCCCTGTTGCTATCTTATATTTCCGAAGCACTTGATTTTTTTTTCTTAATTGCAAAATTTCATAATTTCTTGTTTACTGTCTATTATTGTCTATAATATTCATTCTTGCACTATTGTAATTCTTTCTACCTTTTATATCACTAAGAATTTCACTAAATTTACCCTTTTAAATTGTCCTCATTTATGAAAATCCTTAAAATTATGTATCCCTCTTAAATATCTAATATACAATTTTCTACCATCAATAATTTTATTTTAATTCATGTAAACTCATAACCAATGTCCAATAAATCTTTCCAATTACATATTTTATATAAACTAATTGTAAATTTATTTTAATAAACGTTTCAAATTTTGATTTTATTGCTCCAATCACAATGCAGTACACATTATCTCCTTAACAACCATCTCTGAAAATATTATTCTATGATTCTGTCTGACTGTTCTGTCTTCACAAAACATACATCATCTTGACAGTGACATTCAATTATAATTTAGGTTAGAATTCTGCCAAAAATATAATTTATATTGATTATTAAATATTGTATACCAATGATTTCAATTTCAGGTGTAACTAATACATATTGATTATGAAAAACAAACAATCAAACTAATTTTAAATGAAGAATTCTAAATTTACTTTAATTATTACTGGATATGATAACAAAATATATGATACTTTATCAATTCAAGGTAAGTCTTTCGATTTTTATTTCAAAATTTGTATTCAAATTAATTTATTATACATATTTATTTCTTGTATTTCTGTTTTTCTGTGATCCTTTTATGAATAGAGTTGATTCAAGTAATTTAATTATCTGATATCAGTACAATATATATTATTCATCAGTTTAAAATGTGATATTTTTATCAATATATTTTAATTCGAAATATTTTTTTTCTGTTATTATCAATCCCTTATATTCGAAAGGACTAGGTTCTCTATACATTTTTCATTGAATATAACAGGGATGTAATTCGATAATATATCAGTGACCTAAAATGTATGATGTAAAATATATATTCTAAAATCAACATAAGGGTGAGTCACATGTTAGTTAACTGTTATCTTATAAATGTGATGTAGCAAGATCACAATTTACAGAAAATTGATATATCTACATTATTCGGTTTACTGGGAAGTCACAAATGGGAAAATTTTTATACATATTCGGATAGGAAACGTTAGTATGACCCAAGGAAAATGGACAAAATTTACTACTTCCATGATCTCGATTTATGTGATTTTATAAATTATGGCATAAACATTTTATTGTTAGTGATTTGGTCACACAGATAAATTTCAATTTCTCAGATGTACATGGAAATATAAAATATCATAAACTTACCAATTGTATGTCAATGTTGCATATTTTAAAAAGTCATCAAAGTATGTGGCATTTAACACAAATTACAGCCCAAATTTATACAATTTTCTTGAAATTCTGATGCATATTACTTGGTACTACAACAAATCTTGTATAATTGACGGTGTCTTCAGAATGAACAAAAATATGCATGTCACATTCCTAGCCATACAATAAGCTTTCAATATCCATTCCACCTAAAATTAAATTCAATTAAAATGTGTTTTAAGATTCTTTCGAGCATAAATTTGGTCATATTAGAGAAACCGGCTTAAAAAAGCACACCCTTATTCTTTTCTATGATGAAATAAAGTTTTTTCATAATAAAGAGAAGTGGTTCTAGGTGGGATTTTTTACTCTGACCTTTTTTAACACCCAGTAACGTTTTTTGTAGTCTCTCTCTTTTGTAAATGACCAGATATATTAGAAAACAGTTTAGACCAGTTCGCGGCCGCATTTATTTAGTTCCACAGAAAAACAATTCAGTGGGAACTTGAATTATGAGGCCGACAACCGGGTCGCACTGCTTTATTACCTGTTCAGTATTTGAAAATAGGTACTTATTTTTTTGTTTCCAACATTTCCAGATGTCGGGTCACGAAAAAGAGGTCAAAAATAAATCCAAATAGGACAAATGAGGACAAAGTCCTCAAAAGAAAATTATTCACATATTCCGAAGAACCATTAAAGGAAGCTCTTAAGCATATACCTACGATTAGGTGAAATTTCAATAAGAGAAGCAACAAAAAGAAATCAAAAGTTGAATCAAAATTGAACTATGATACAGAAAAAGAGAGAATAAAATGTTCGCTTTGTAAAGACGAATTAATTAGCGAGACAGAAGAAGACTCCGAGAAAAATATTGGCTGTGACCATTGTTCCAGATGGTACCATCTTCGATGCACAGAATTCGGAGAACATGCTTTCGAAGATGTTGCCTCTAAAGACTACATTTGTGATATCTGCAAATAGACTTATTTCTATATTATTATGCCTGTACCTAGAATATTTATTTGCTTTAGTTTTTGATGTTTTATGTTGTACCGGTACCTAGAATGTTTATTTATTTGTTTGTTTTTGATGTTTTATTTTATGTTGTTTACACAAGAATACGCGTATGTAAACGTTAAAGTAGCCATAAATACTTTTTCACTGTCTAACTGTAAAGAGTTTCCAAACTAGGTACCCACTTTTTATTTATTATTCCTACCACCCAATTATATTCACTTATCAGCAAGTGAAGTTGTATTAAATAATAATTAGAAACCTATCTAGAGATCTTAAGATATACTGTTGTCAAACAGTTATTTGTCGGCCAGGAGTCCGACAACTGGTGAAAAGTGCTTTTTCTTGAAAATACATTTTCTGTATTTTTTTTGACGTATTCAAATGATACTTTCAGTATATTTGGGCGAAACTAGAAGGTCGTACCCACCATATGACAATGTCTCTTTCCCGTTAACATAGTTGTATTTATCGAAAATATTTATTTCAATCTCAAAATGGCGCTAAAAGGCCGACAACCGGTGTCATCACCCTATCTAGTTCACTGCCATACTACGAAAAGGATTAAAATTAGTTTGTTTATTTTACATAGTTAGTGAGTTTTAGAAGATTTTTTTAATGAGATTGTGACGGCAGTTGATGGAATGTTTTTATAAACTTACAGTTTCTCATCTTCTTTTTGCAAATCAAAGATTTGGATTTAATTGTTAAAATTGACATCGTCAAAAGATCTCCTTCTGTTTGGAGCCACTTAACCTCACTTAAGATATGTCATAATAATAGAAATGCACGATATTTCCTTTAGTCCTTTAGTCAAGAGTAACAATTTTTAATTGAATCTTCAAAATGTTTATATTTGAATAAACTAATCATAACTTCTTGTTTCCAAAATTAATTTACACATTTTGTGTTCCATCAATTTGCTTATGAAAAAGTAAGTATATCACTGCACTTAAATTCACTTTTTTTTTCTTAAAACTAGTTTACAAAAATTTTGTTCTATACATAATATTATTTCATTATTTTTGGTTTTCAAGTATGTGATCTCTTGTAAAAATTGAATGGATGAGGCTTTGACTTGATGAGGATCCATACTAAACGAAGAAGTAAAACACTTTAATTTGTTTAAATCTTCCTTATATACAGGGTGTACCAACCTTACTACAAACTTCGGTATATGAGTTATTTTAAGAGATATCAAAAAAAGTTATCAACAAAAATAGAAGATGTGTAACTCCGTTACAAACCAAACATAGGATTTTTTAATTGGGAGCTTCTGTATATTATACTGGATTCGGATTGGTTACATTTTTTTTGAAGCTTTTGATATAAGGTTTTGCCACGTTATGCAGAGTCCTTCAAAAGATATGGACACGTTTATGTGAAAATCGTAGGTAAACCAACGCTCTGTAGCTTGTACGTTAAAGAAAAAAAATGTATTTTGCCAAGCAGAGTTCCGTAATATGATGCAATATCTCCGTATCCTATCAAATTTCAATTATATTCTTTCTTTTATACAGGGTGAACGGAAACTGTAAACTATCATTTTCTTTCTTATTTCAAATGGGACACCCTGTATTTTATAGCAAAAATAGAATCTTCGATTATGTAACTTCAATTTTTGTCAAGCATTCCCTATACCCAAAGTTTATAAAACACAGTTATTTTGTAATATTTATTGTAAAATATAACTACTGACCTATTATGTGAAAGCATTAAACGTTGTATGTAACAAAAAATCCTAATTAATAATAAAATTTAATGAACAATTCATTCTAAACAAAATTAGCCATCAAAAGTATAATCCCAACCGTAATATTAAACTAAAGGATCAAAATGTTCACCGTTAACATCAATGGAATGCTGCAGAATAGTTCAAATGATTGACTAACATTTCTCAGCATATCAACGTTAGCAGATCGAAATGCGGCACTAATTATCTCTTTCATGTCATCTCTAATAGCCGGGGGATTTTATAAACTTATTCCTTACAAGACCCGAAAAAAATAAATATACTTTTGTTAAATCGGGTGACCGAGCAGGCCAATCAGTTGGGCCCCCTCTTACAGCATTGCATTGATGTTAACGGTGAACACTTTGAACCTTCAGCTTAATATTACGGTTAGGATTATACTTTTGGTAGCTAGTTTTGTTTAGAATGAATTATTCATTAAAATTTATCATTAATCAGGATTTTTTGTCACTTACAACGTTTGCTTTCACATAATAGGTCAATAATTATAGTTTACAATAAATATTACCAGATAACTCTGTTTTTATGAACTTTGGGTATAGGGAATGCTTGACAAAAATTAAAGTTACATAATCGAAGATTCTATTTTTGCTTTTTAATAGGATACTGTTAGGCAAAATGCATTTTTTTTCTTCAACGTACAACAAGCTACAGAGCGTTGATTTTCCTACGATTTTTACATAAACTTGTCCATATCTTTTGAAGGAATCTGTATAACGTGGCAAAACCTTATATCAAAAGTTTCAAAAAAATGTAACCAATACGAATTTTGGTATAATATACAGGGGTTCCCATTTGAAAAATCATATGTTTGGCTTGTAACGGAGTTATGCAGCACTCTGTATAATTCGATATAATTTCAAAACATGGACCTTCAACACATCTACTGTTTTTGTTAATCGCATTTTTTGATATCTCTTAAAATAACCCATATACCGAAGTTTGTCGTAAGATTGGTACACCCTGTATGATATATAGTTGAGTGTGAGAAGGATACTGTGTTAGCGAAACGCGTCACGAATGTATATTGAACTTTGTTCAAAAAATATAATGAATATTTGAACAAATTATAGTATATTATTAAACGAGCAATTTATGATAGCCATAATTCATGATGGGTGACGTTTGCGTCACGAGCCGCAGGCGAGGGGCGCAAGTCTCCCAAGTGAATTATGGCCATAAATTGCGAGTAGAATACTATACTTTGTCCACGACACTTAATTTATTTATTAATAAATAAAAGTCAGTAGCGATTTGGCATATTACTAACCTCAAAATGTAGTGGCAGCTACTTCAAATAATTTGACATATATAGAGATGGGCGATACTGTAGAAAGTATTAATACAACGTACCGTTATAAATATATTGTTTTAAAATACTTAATATTAGGAAATATCGTTATGAAAAGTATCAATACTAAAAATTACAATGTTTTATAGATACGATATATGTCAGAAACAAATTTCCTGAACAAAATACACAGATTTAATAGTTTATTTCATATTGTACCCCCATCTCTAGTCGGGAATTATGAACCATAATACACTACAGTGTATTACGAACCATAATTCACGACAGTTGATATATGGGTACCATATACCTTTAGTTAGGAGGTAAAATATTGACTTATTATTAGGTGGTCGTGGACAAAAGTGTTTTATTTCATCGTTTCGATCACTTATATTTATAAATTGTGCTCATTTTCATTAAATCAAAATTTATATTGAAACCAAGTTAAACCAAATGATTTTAGGTAAAACATTTTAATAGATGTTTTAACCAAAGGTTTACATCTTTTTAAAAGGATTAGAAATAAATTATTCAAATTCTGGACAAATCTCTCACTCCTTTCTAATTTTTTATATCCCTGACAATATCCCATGTTTTTAAAATTTAAAACATTTACTTTTGTGTTCCAGATGATTTACTTTAGTTTGCCTTGAATTTAACATCATATTAGCCCTTACAAGAAAAATGTTGTGCCTAAACTTTATAATTTTAATTGTTTGAGCTAATCAACTTTTATTTGTATTTTCATTGTCTATTATGATCATTAATTAGTTTTTGATGGATACAAGTTAATTAATACAACATCACATAGTAGACACACTGGAGGAACCATGATATACATTAAAGAAGGGATTCCTTCAAAAACTGTATTAAAAAAAATATTACCAAATAATCTGTGGGTAACAGGGGTCGAAATTATAATGAAAGGAAACAAATTTTTCAATTTTTTGTCTGTATCATTTGCCTGCAGCAAGCAAATCAATCTTTTTAAAATACTTGGAAGACCTTTTAGAAGAATTTTCAAACAAAGATGGAACATTTATTTGAATAGGTGATTTCAATATTGATATTTCTAAAACTACATACTACCCTGAAAAATTAAAAAGAATCATATATCAAAATGTAGTAGACTTTACCAGAACAACAACAAATACATCAACAATTATAGACCTTTTAATCACAAATGATAAAAATTTTAAACCTCAAATACACTTAACCCCAAAAATCACAGATCACAACATTATTACTGCAGACCTAGTTGAATATGAAAATATAAATGACACTATAAAAGTCTATAGAGATTACAATTTTGATGATTTGAACTTTCAGTTAGATCTTATGGAAACAATGTGGAATAGAAATTGTACAATCATGGACATAATATCAAAGATACTTGTTAAAAATCTTCTAGAAGTGTTATACAAACATGCTCCAAAAAGAGAAAAAATTATTAAGAATGAATGGTCAAATAAACAATGGTGGACTGCAGATATAGAAGAAAAGATAAAGAAAAGAGGTTAATTATACCGCAAGGCCATGATAACAAAAATTAATAATGACTACAACCAATATAGAGAACAAAGAAATAGGGTAGTAAATATAATCAGACAACAAAAAAAGAGATATTATAATATAACAATGGATATGAATAAAGGAGATGCAAAGGAAATGTGGAAAACCATAAAGAAATTAGTGGGAGGGAAAAATAGAAGAACAACTACAAATATTTCATTTAATGGAAAAGTATATAGAGACGAGGAAAGAAGAATTTAACAAATATTTCATACAAAGTATTGAAACCATAACAACCAAGGTTAGTGATGAAGACATAAAAAAAGTCATAAAAGGAGTAGAATGCTGCAGTACAAAAATGGACAAATTTAAATGTATATCATTATCTGCAGAACTAAGAAATGTGGTAATAGTTATTTACGTAATTAGTGGGGTATGGACATTATTAACGCACGCATGTGAAGTTTGCACGACGAGGCCGTAGGCCGAGGCGTGTAATCACATGAGTGCGTTAATAATTCCTATCACACGTGTTACGTACAAAATTTTATCTACAACTGTCTATTAGTATTATTAACAGTACCCATTATGGGTTCATAGTCATTTTACAAAATAAAATTCCCTGACTTTTCCAGGTTTTCCCTGACTCACAATTTTTTTTCCAAGTCACTTTTAGGTATCCACTAAAAAAGTAAGACTGTGGCAAATAAAATTCTTTCTAAGCTTACCCCCTCCTCCCACACACACTCACACTAAAAAAGTTATTTTCATTCAAACCCATAGTGCACAGGGAAGAAGCATCACGTTTGAAAAAACCAATACATATGTCTCATTTTTATAAACAAGATTTGAACAAAAAATCTGAAAGGAATAAACACACAAAAATATTGAACAAATAAAAAAATATAACATAAAAATATACAAAAAAATAAATAAAACTTCAGAACAAAAAACCCCAAATTCGCATCACAAAATCTGCAGGGTAACAACAAATTATTCCCAGCAGATTGGCCAATACATTAGAAAAATTAGGTGATAGTACTTAACGTTTGTCTTAGGTCATTAATTTCAGTGTTTATTAAAGACAAGCTAGTATTTGATTCGTTTCCGATTTTTCTCTTTTTAATTTCCAAATTATAGAATTTACTCTCAGCTTCCCTTTTTCTCTTTTTAAGCCGGTTATTTTTATTTTATTATTCGAGAAAGTCTTCTGTGAGTTATTTTTTATTGTAGTCGTAGTTTTTAGCTCCTCCTAGAAAATGTTCATTAGATGCAAATTTTTTAAATTGACAGCAACTTTTTTCTGCTTGCCTACTCGTTATTATGTTCCTCGTAAAAGTATTGAATTAATTTATTTGCAATTTGTACAGAATCCATAAATATTCTTGGGTCAAAACATGTAATATACTTTGCCAAATTATACTTTATACATTTTTTACTGCTGCTACAAGAAATGTTTGACATTCTTTCCAAAATCTTACTAGTTCTACTTCAGAAACCTTTAGTATCATGTCCGAGTTAGCTATCTCTTTTTATTGCATGGGTATAAAAAATAATAAAAGAATGGTTTAAGTTTATGGGGAACGATCAATAATTTTATCTAAACTTGAAGGGGAAAGATCAATAATTATTTGTTTTACTTGTGTGTGGAAAAGTTCACTTTTCCGCACTCATTTTAGTTTAGAAAGTGCCACAAAATATCAAAAATAAAGTATACACATTTGTCACAAAGTAACTTCTATATTTATAATACCAAATTTAGGGGAACGCGTCACCCCGAATTATATACGGGCCACAGTTTTCGGCGGTCTTCGGCTACCATATTGGCAGATAGTGGAGAAAAAGATTGGGAGGTTGGAAATCGACAGCCTTGGCTGAAGGGTATCTAGAATAATCAACGGAAATGCGGGAAAAATGTCTAGCAAAATATTATCCACCGACAAAGTACATGTTCCGCACGCTCTTAGAAAAAATAGCGTTCCTAACTCTTGCGGAAAAGTGAAACTTTCCGCATTAGTTAGGAAATATACTATTCCAGGTAGGGGAAAAATTTCCCTGACATTTTGGTTATTTCTGTTGAAAATGAGGTTTTCCCTGACTTTTCCCTGACCATCTTTAGATTCCCTGACTTTTCCAGGTTCTCCAGCTTTTCCAGGTCGCTAAGAACCCTGCCATATCATAAAATTTTGAAAAAAATTCAATCCAACGTATTTCTAATAATTTCGACTACAAACATAAGGTACTGTGTATCATATTTTGTAACCATAGCAACAAAGACAAACAGAGCTGTGAAAATAAAATTAATTAGCGATGTCATCAAATTGTCAAAGTTGAATGAACAAAAATCTATGAAAATGAGTTCAAGCGAAGACAATCGCCTTTCGGAAATTGAAAATGCAGCTACCAGTGTTATTTTAAACATTTAATTCTGGTATTAATATTTTCCTAGATTCTTATTACCGCACTAGTGCGGTAATATATGTCATTATGACATTCAAAATAGTGTCAAATCGTACCCGTTATATGACAGTTGTAGATAAAAAATATTAAGAAAAAAAACAGCAGTGTAGATGGAATAACAACAAATATACTACAAAAAGCATTTGAAGCAATCGGTGATAGGTTTCTAGATGTAATAATTAAAAAGATGAGTTACTTCCTCATGGGTACGTTTGCCATCACCATATTATCCAACTAACATTAAGATTTGGATGCGTTGTTTTTCTGATAAATGTGCCATTATTCTTAATTTACTTTTAAATTTCGGGCTTCAATACCGTATGTCCATATAGGTGTTAATATGGTCTTGTAGATTAAGATTTTGCTCTCTGTAGATAGCTGTGATTTTTTGTTAATTTGCCAATACATATTTTTAATTTTTATATCGATTTGTTTTCTTTTAGCTTTGATATGTGTTTTCCATGTCAGTTTTTGGTCTAAATGAAGACCAAGATATTTGACCTCTTTGCATATCGGTATTGGATCATCATTAATGGTAACTTGTGGACAGGCACACTGCTTTGTGGTGAAAGTCTTGAATATGGGGATTTTCCTCAAGATTGGAAAAAATCTACAGTAATTCCAATAGAAAAAAAAGTAAAGAAAACACAATGTGAAGAATTCCGACCTATAAAAATACTAAAAATTACAATATTTTATAGATACGATATATGTCAGAAACAAATTTCCTGAACAAAATACACAGATTTAATAGTTTATTCCATATTGTACCCCCATCTCTAGTCGTGAATTATGAACCATAATACACTACAGTGTATTATGAACCATAATTCACGACAGTTGATATATGGGTACCATATAACTTTAGTTAGGAGTTAAAATATTGACTTATTATTAGGTGGTCGTGGACAAAATTAATTTTTTGTGACAAAATGTATAAAGCTGATTTATTTGAAAACTGCAGGAGATAGGTATAGGGAATAGTGATACATATCGATAGTGGACAACGTATTCTTCTAAAATTAATAATCACATACAGGGTGACCCATTTGAAAAAAAGGAATTACGCGAAGATTGTGAATTCCGTTTTTAATCCAATTTTGACAGCACCTTGTATAATTAAAAAGGTAACTTCACAGTGTAATGTAAACGATAAAGCGGTATGTGGTAAATAGTTCCTATGAAATTTAAACTTTTATTCAAATTACATTAGAGGATATTGGATTTTATGTACATGGTAAAAAAGTGTCATTTTCATATAAAAAACATTACAACTCAAAAACGGTTCAAAATAGGTATAGGGAAGTATTAACAAAAAATGTTCAGAATAACGTAAATATTCCTAAAATTTAAAAATATACAGGGTGTTCCATTAAAAATTTGTTATGTGCGACTTCCGGTATAACCGGAAGTAGAATGATGACGGCAATATTTTCATTGAATAGCTCATTATTCAAAACCCCTTCATGCCAATTTTCATATTCCAGATACCTTTAGTTCTCGGAATATCTCTAATTGACCGTTTATCTGCCGCACCCTGTATAGCTTTAAAAACGACTATACAGTTCACATTCCAGAGGGAAAGGACTGGGAAGCAGGGCCTCCTATAACAGCGAATCTCAACTGGTACACTGATGGCTCGAAAACAGACTCCGGAGTAGGAGCTGGAATAAATGGGGTACAAGAGAAGATCACGATCTCTCTAAGCCTAGGGAAACATGTTACTGTCTTTCAGGCAGAGGTACTAGCGGTGCAATGCTGTGCAGAAGAGTTGATGAGTCAGGAGGTCGATAACCAAAGAATCGTCATCTACTCCGACAGCCAATCAGCACTTAAGGCGATACGCTCATATAAGATAACATCAAATCTGGTGTGGGAGTGTCGGAAGGCCCTAAACAGACTAGGTAGTCATAATAGAGTGACCCTAGCATGGGTACCAGGCCACCAAGGAATAAAAGGCAATGAAAAGGCTGACGAATTAGCCAAGCAGGGAGCAACGGAGGTCATGATAGGGCCAGAACCTTCCTGTGGAATTGCAAAATGCCTAAGTAAAGACAGCATCAACAAATGGATAAAACAACCAGGCGTTGCGCTGGTGGTATGAAACCCCAGGACAAAGACACGCAAAAGTATTCCTTAAAGGCCCTTCGACAAAACTGTCACACGACCTACTAAGTCAAAGTCGGGAAACGACGAGGATGATGGTGGCAATGCTGACCGGACATTGTAGGCTGAGGAAACATATGCACACAATTGGCCTTGCAGATGACGGCCTATGCAGGTTCTGCCAGGAAGAAGACGAAACCGCGGAGCACATACTCTGTGAGCGCGAAGGCCTAGCAAGGGTGCGGTTTCACTTATTCGGAGAAGAAAAACCGAGGGCAGAGAGCTACGCAAAGGAGGCGGTATCCAGGCTATTAGGTCTAATAAAAAGAATAAAGCTAGATATTGAGCTCTAAATATAGGGAGGACCACAATAGATCTGCAAAGGTCGCAGTGGGATAGGACAAAGAGCCACTCCAATTCTAATCTAATTTTATCAAATTTTTTCTGTTGTGTCAGTTAGGGATAAAAAAATTAATTTTTACTTATTTTTCTTGACAACGGTAGCTGGAACGCTACCGAAAAGTTGAAATAAAGAATTCAAAAATATTGTGGTTTAATTTCCCAAGAAATTAAAAAAAGAATGAATAATATACCACAAGGAGCATACAGAAGATTCAATAGTTTGCCACAAATCATAAAAAGTTCCAGAAATGTCCAAGTTTTTGAAAAGAGATGTACTTTATATTGTAAGGAAAATGTAAATATTTAATGTACTTATTTGAAATTTGAAAACTGTCAATATGCTAAAAAAATTTTTTTGTAATTGTTTAGCTATATATGCTATTAATAAAGTTATTATTATTATTTATTCAAGTGATTGAAGACTTACGATGTTAGATTTGTGGTGATCATGAGGTCCTCCATGATTTAGGATGTAGTTGTAGGTATTACTTATGTCATTCTAAGTAATGCTTCAATTGATATTTGGAACATTGTATTTGTGTGCTTATGTTGGATTGAATTAATGTTTTCTCACCTGCAGAATTTTTTTCATCTCCTACCAATTACCTAGAATATTATTTGCACAATAATGTTATTTCTTAGTATTTCAAGAATTGACTTAAGACTAAAAAAGCAATATAATTGCAAATATTGTACTATATTATGCATATCCTGAAAGTTTAAAAATTCAAAATCCCGTCTCTCGAGTGATAGTTCATATTGTACCTGCAGCCAAGGTAGGCACTAGTGTTAACTTTATGCCACAGAAAACTACATGTTCAACAGCTCTCTTATTATTCATTTCTTTATTGGTATATAGAAAATGCCACAGCCTGGTTGATTGCCTTTTTCCATGCAACAATACCTGTCAACCAGGTAAACTAATATAGTATAGTTTGGCAAGTTTAAGCTACATGGCGCATATCTGTCATAAACGGACAAATAGCGTACGGTACCTATTTTACCAAGTAAAATTGAAAATACAAAGATCACTGACAATACCAACGCCACTGGATAAATTAATATCAGTCAATTGACGAAGTGAGAGGGAAGAACACATGCACGCGCTTGCCAATAAGAAGTCAGCTTTCAATAAAAATCACCAAGTATGTAATTCGGAGTGTGTGGTAATTATGGTTTTCGTGCAACGCTGCCAGAGCTTGAAGAAGCCCATAACAAATTTGGAAAAGTGCTCATCTTTTAATATTCATAAATTGAAAAAATAATGTTGATAGAAAAAATCCAAAAAAGCAAGCACATTAAAGAATTAACGTATAATCATATTGTTACTATTGTTAACAATAAAAAGTCCCTTTTCTAATTATTATTACTACATACTTAGCACTTTAGCTTTTTTATAGTTAAAGGTGGCAATATTGAATGTTTTCTACTGCATTCCTTTCACGGCTTCAGATATACTTGCAAAAGTATAATTCACCCTCATTCTTTTCTATGACAAATTAAAGTTGTAAATATTGTTATTGCAATTCCAATGGTACTAACTAACACGACTATATTTGTTTTATTGGTATTGTGGATGTTCACTCAGAATTTCCAACTGCAGAGCAGTCAATTTTATTTATCTATTTATACAGTATGAACACTATTAGTATGTAAAAATTTCAGATGTAAGTAACAATCTAAAAATGTAAAAACAGGGTGGGGCAATCTTCTGACATCGGAGGATTACATCGTTGTGGTGAGAGATAGAACTTTATAGTTTTGTGTGAGCTAATACAGTTACTGAGGGCACATTTTGAAAATACTTTATATTTTACAGGGTGTTCCAAAACCCCGTAGCAGCACAAACTTACATTTTTTTTAATGGAACGTACTATATTTGGTTCAAGAATCGAAAAGATCTCACCGAGAGCGTTACAAAAATAGAGCACTTTAATATATTATAAGGGTGTTTTACGAAGATATGGCCAATTATAAGCAAAAAAGACCTCCTCTTTAACACTCTGCAAAACAGTAAAGTATAATAAAGCAACAGGTCTTTGTATTCAAATGTCATACACACATCATTGGCTGTGCTCAGTATTAATTACTTTTTTTATCTGTGGCTTCTTTAATACAGGGTGAAACAAAACGCAAATCAAGCAATATCTCTAAATTTTTAAATGAATCACCCTATAAGTCTTTTTACAATTTGTTAGTACAATTAATAAAATTTCAAATGATGTAGTACACTTAGGGCATGAGTTAATGGAAAATCGTAAATATTTTATGCTAATGGTCAAAAACAGGTTTTTACATACACAAATAAAATGGTATTAAATTTTTACATGCAACCTCGTGAAAATTTTAACATTTCTAAGGCATAAATTCTAATCGTAATTTTGGATGCATCTAAAATATCTTTGACTTCTACTCTTACCATTAGAGTATTAGAGGAAGGAAATAAGGAATTATGTTGGAAGAAATATTCATGTTTACTGTAAGTAGGCTAATGTCATTATAGTACTAATAAATATAAAAGCAGTTTGTAGTCTTTACGAAATAATTAAGTCATCACAAATCTTAGTTATGTAAAATGCAAGCTTGTATTTTATTTTCTAACTTTTTCTATTTTTGAAAAACTAACATTTATGAAAACCAACATTATAAGAACACTCACATTTACATAAATGAACATTGACATTCTATAAAAAGTATAGAAGTTTATGCTAAGTGTTCAAAATGGCGACCATTTACTTCCATACAATTCTTCTCAAAAACGAGGATCTTACTCTTTCCAACATAGCTGGAGTTATTGTGGAAAATGCGTTACGAATCCTTTCTTTCACGTCTTCTCTGGTAGTAGGTACAGTTTGATACAAAAGTTGCTTGATGTATCCCCATAAAAAGAAATCCATCGGTGTGAGATCTGGAGATCGAGGAGGCCACGAAATTGGTCCACCACGTCCTATCCACCTGTCAGTAAAATGTCTGTTTAACCACCGACGTACACAACGAACGTGATATACAGATGCTCCATCTTGTTGGAACCACAAGTTAACTATTGTGTTTGAATCAACTTCCACAACACAAACGAAGAATACAGCAATATTTTTTTGACATTTTTTAGTAGATACTATTTTGATAGTAGCCCACTTGATATAATCAAAAATATGGCTTGACCATATTTCGCCCATTCTCGAACAAGCCTATAATAACAATTCTTGAAAGTGAAACATGAATAAATATGAAAATTTTGGTAATTCCAGGTACCTACGGTATTAGCAAACATTTTATCTCATTGATTAGATATTGTAGATGCATCCAAAATTACGATTAAAATGTATGCCTTAGAAATGTTGAAATTTACAAGAGGTTGCATGTAAAAATTTAATACCATTTAATTTGTGTATGTAAAATACTTGTTTTGGACCATTATCATAAAAATTCTACGATTTTCCATTAGCTCATGCCCTAAGTGTACTACATCGTACAGAACACTAGTAGTATCCACAATAAGCCCAGGAGGCTGAGGTGGTACCGGAGAAGGGACGGCTCCAGGGAAAAAAAAGTGTACTACATCGTTTGAAAGTTTATTAATTGTACTAACAAATTGTAAAAAGACTTATAGGGTGATTCATTTGAAAATTTAGAGATATTGCTTGATTTGCGTTTTGTTTCACCCTGTATTAAAGGAGCCACCGATGAAAAAAGTAATTAATACTGAGCACAGCCAATGATATGTGTATGACATTTGAATACAAAGACCTGTTGATTTATTTTAATTTACTGTTTTGCAGAGTGTTAAAGAGGAGGTCTTTTTTGCTAATAATTGGCCATATCTTCGTAAAACATCCTTATAATATATTGGAAAGCTATATTTTTGTAACGCTATGGATGATATTTTTTCGATTCTTGAATAAAATATAGTACGTTTCATTTAAAAAATGTAAGTTTGTGCTGCTACGTAGTTTTGGAACACCCTTTAGAATCGAAAGTATTTTCAAAATGTGCCCTCAGTAACTGTATTAACTCACACAAAATTATGAAGTTCTATCTCTCACCACAACGATGTAATCCTCCGATGTCAGTCATTGCCCCACCCTGTATAAAATAATAATAAGAGGCTACGGAATGTTTCTGCATCAACCAACTATAAACAGCATAAAATACATTAGAATATAAAATTAAAACTGGTTCGAGCTTTTATAAACAATTACCAACTTAAAACATTCAACGATTTTTTAAAGCAACCATAAGATATTCCAAAGATGTTGATGTTTTCTTCATCCAATAACTTTAGGGTTTTTTCCAAGGGTGTATGTTTACGGAGATGTTCACCATAATTTGAGCGATGGAAGGGTATATAAAGTAAATGGCTGTGTCTAAGATTTCTGTTCAGTACATGAATGTTGACAGATTCAAGTCATTCATCAGTCCATTCAGCATAGCATAGATCTGCGTGAATTCTTTTAGTTTGCAATAGTTTCAGACCCATTTCTTGTAATAAAACAAAATAGTATGGTTCTGTACTTAAAGTACACCAACTTGAAAGAACAAAATTGTATTTTGTACTATTTATGGAATTACACAGTCCACATTGAGACCAATTAATACATGCATATTTGAACTTAGACACCACTAGAGCCAAATAAATCCTTTTTAATGCTTCATTGGGTTTATTGAATAAAAAAAAGTATTAACTTGCAAGTCATAACTTATAAGAAAAAGCTAAAACTTCTAAGTAGAAGCTAATACTTATTTTTATTTGAATAAAAACTAGAACTCTCTCGAAAGTAAATACTGGAAAAATCTTTTGAATTTTGAGTGATTACTTATAAGTACTTACTTATATTTACAAGTGTTCACTTTACTTGTCCAAAAACTTACAACTCTTTCCTTGGAGTGAGTGATATTAAATAATTCTTCAATTCGTTTTTGAGGATTTTTAAAAGGTGTTAATAGCCAAGGAGCAATTCCATATTCACTATCTCCGAGAAGGAAGAAATTACCCCGAAATCTTGCCACATTTTCATATACAGAACTTTGTTTCCAAATTCTGGAATCGTGAACACTTCCAGGCCATTGAGCGTCTCCACTTGTAATCAATTCATTAACATCACAAGTTACTTACACATTTATACTAGCAAATCCTTTTCTGTTAATAAAATCATCGCCAAATTCTGGTGGTTTTTTAATTTGAACATGAGTGCAATCTACAGCACCAATGACTGTAGGAATTTGGAATCTATTCGACCATTTAATTCTTGCTTCTTCCATGGCATCTAGATTGGATGAAAATGTTATCCAATGGTGGGCCTTTTCTTATATACAATCAGCTACTTCACTTATGGTTTTGCATACTGTAGTATGATGAACGCCAAAATCTTCACCAATACCTGTTTGAAATCCGGTATCACTAACATATTGTAGGAATATCTCCATCTTTTGCCGAGATGCAAGTGCACCTCCTCTGGATTCATCTTTCTCTGGTAAAAAATAATCCGAAATATAGTCTACACTTTCACTTTAAAAACGCCACAAGAGCTTAGATTTGCTTGGGCTGATGCTTCTTCTTTTCCTATAGTTCTTCCTGTTACAAATATTTATGAAGTCCACCATGTTTAACCATATACTAGCAACTACCGTAGGAAAAAAGGATGCTTTAGAGGTACCTTAAGAATCATCAAGTTATTACTTACCAATTTAAGACAGATCTTATTTTTATTCAAATAAAAAATCTTTATATTTTAAGTAACTACTTCAAACCAGAAGAGTTTGTTTATGGCCATAAGTAATCCCTTTTACATGAAGAAGTAGTCACTGACCTTTTATTCAATTTATACTAAGAAAATACTTAAATAAGAGGAAGTAGAAGCCAATACTTTTTTTTATCCAATAGACCCAATGGAAAAACCTGAACAATGACGTAAAATAAGACCTAGTGTTTTGGATGATTTCACACACCTTTGGTCAATATGGTTGACAAATCTAAATTGTTCATCAAAAATGACTCCCGAATTTTTCATCTTTTCTTTCTATTTATTTTATTTCTTATAAATTTCA
>CAJUYI010004085.1:0-19922 GCA_910591695.1 Galerucella pusilla
AAAGAACACAGTTTTGGAATCCAGTTTTCATGCTTAATGATATGGCCCTCTAAAAATGAGACCGTTCTTACACGTAGAAACATTCAATGATTTTTTTGAGTTTGTAGATTAAGAGCGCGGCCACTAGTGTCTGAAAAGAATCGCGCGTCTAAAAATACATTAATATAAATAGACGCATTCACACGAGGTCACGAGACACAGATGAATGCGTCTATATTAATGTATTTTTAGCCGCGCGATTCTTTTCAGACACTAGTGGCCGGCCACAAAGTGTCTCGTCTGAAAGAGCTCTTAGAAGAATGTTACCGTGATCATAGGCAATACAATAGAAAATCAGATGTACCTAGCTTAGGTATCTAGTTCAAAAATAAAGAACATCATAAAGGAGGTATCATATTATTATAATACCAAATTGTTACGGTCAACACACACGTATCATTCCAATGAGATTCACCGATACTGTTAAGGCAAGACATAACGATTAGTGTATAGTGTTATCCAAGTAGGCACATCGACCGTGTCAACATGACTACTTGTCTTTATAGCCAGCAAACTCTGTATTGGTATCGACCACGTAGTCTCTCTGTGCCATTATTGGAGTCAATTAAGGGATATTGGTGTTGTAGTGGTAGCACTGTAAATTGCACGGCTTTCGAAGATTATATCTTGATATCACACACACTATCGCCCGTTATGTTCTGTTTGGATGGCCTTGTTTCTATTTTCTAACGTTACATTTGCTCTTTATTAAAATGTCAATTACACCTACATATACAGGGTGTTCCCAACTCAATGTATTATTTAAAAAACAACATACAGCTAGGACAAATTTGTTAGACATGAATAAGATTATATATCACTTCGCTTAAGATGGTAGATTTCATTAAAGTACACATAAACGAAAAATATCAGCTACTGATCAACCGTCTAGTACTGAATCAGTAGATATGACAGCATTTCAAAAATGGGCAAAATTTCTCCAAGACAGTGGTTAGGTTAGCAGCTTGCCGTGAAGGCGGACTTTAGTTTGTACCAATGTCCAATTTTTTTCTTGAAAAAGGATGGATTACATGAAAGAATACCGCCTTAAACAAGTCTCTAAGTTATATAACAACTAAGATATGATTTTTTTCAAATGTCTAAAAAAATCAACGTTTTTCAAATTTCAAAAAATTCTCTAGCGGCCGAAAGCTAATGGATCTACACAAATATATATAAAAAGTTGATAGATTATACAATATATATTATACCTATAATAAAAGACCCTGTTGCCCCTAACGATCTACCTCAACTGACATTCTACAATCAAAAAGAAAGAATAAGCGGTTGAGTTATTTTTACGTACCCAAAATGACAAGTACTCATGTTGATGGTCGTGTACCAGCTACTTTATCTTGTAGGTGAGAGAGAGAGAGAGAAAGATAACTATACATCATCATTAATGATAAGGATCTCTCCTGCCAGGTCTTTTCTCTAAGACAAATGAAGGTGCTAGCTGACAGCGAGCTCATTTAGTCGGAAAGACGTAATTATAAGGCGTGGTGATTGCCAAGTTGGCACCATTGGGCAAACAAGAAATGAGTGATACTTACCATCAGATAAGCACTGGCGGTTGGCCAATTATTTCGTGGGGATAAAAAAATTACATTAGTTTTGTAATATTTTATAGTTGGGGAATTTTAAATTAACCCGACGCTGTATACCGCGTTAAAAAGAAAATCCGCCCTCCGTATATTTTATGTGGATTAATAATAAATAACGACCTGTAGTTAGACGCAAGTTGTGAGTGTTAAAGGGATGGGAAACTATTCGAGATTATTGATTAAACTCAGTTGGTAAACGGTTATTAATGATTTGATTTACCGAAGATTAATTTTCGTGTGATAGGCCATTAATGTTATCTTTGATCTTCGTAATATTTTTTCAACCCAGCCTTAATAAAACATTCAACAGTACGGAGACTATTATTATTATTATTAATAGCTGCAGGATGGGTAAATTGGATTGGAAGAGAGAATGAAACACCTGACAAAAAATTAAAAATCTGCAAACTATCCAAACATAAAATCCTTTGGTAATAAGTCGAGTCTATCCACTGGTAATACTGGTAATTTAAGATGTTCAGTTTTAACCTAACCAACGCCACAACCGCGAAAAATTCCAAATTAGTAAATTATCTTAGGGTTAATTAGTTACGAGCGTCGTTCCACGTAACCCGCATTCGATTTAAACAAAAATATATGTACACTGATTAAGGATTAATTAATTACACAACGAATGGGTAGGTAGGCCAGCGAAAGAGAGAAAACGAGCAAGTCTTGATAAGAGCACTAATGAGATTAGCCAAACGGTCAGTGAAACAAGTGACTGTTTTAATTGATAGTTCAGTGGAAGTTGTGAAGATAGCCGTGTTCGAACGTGTGTTTCGAACGATTTTTATAGCGTCGCCGTATTTATATTATCTGATAATAGGTAATACCTACTGCCTTTTTTTTCTACTCTCTGAAAAAATATGTGTTTAGTTGATCTGTCGCAGTTCGTATAGCTCGCTATTATATATTAAGATTCAAAGATTGTATGCGAAATTTAAAGTCTATCTTGAATCAAGTTGTATGTTTATAAATTCTAAACAAAAAATCTTATAAAATGTAGAGATGGAGTGAAGTTAGTGGAGGCAAACAGATCAAATATTTGTCCCGCAACCCTCAATTCTACATAGTTGACACCGACTGAATTAAGCGAAACATTGATATTAATGAGCCCATTGAAACGATGTCAGTATAGATTTGTCCCGGCATAAATTGGAATGATTTGAGCCAAAGTATAATCAATCAATTTCATCGTTAGATTGTTGAAAAATATCCCTACAAACTTTTAAATAATTTATTTTGTTTAAGATCAAAGCGATGTAAAGTAAAATGTCCAGTTAATTTTGATGTGTCATGAGGAATTACACCAATTATTATAAAATCCGATTTTAACTTTGGAGCCAATCCAAGTCGTTTAATTTTAGAAATCAAATGACACGCCGTAAATTTCGTTTTGTACGAGAAAATTAAAACATGTTGTCATACAACTAATAAATAATCATTTTCTAAAGATCTGAAAATGTTTTGACGAAGAAAAAGATGATAAATGGTAAAAACTTTACCTTAAGATAAGGATGGAATCAAAAAAAGGTAGTTATAGTTAGTGATTCGTAAAAGAGAAGAGAAAAAGCTGTCTGAGCGTAAGAAAACAATCTTATGATGTGCGGATAAGCGAAGCCAGAAAGTGTGTTGAGTAAAATCGAACGTACTTTTGATTGCAGTTGTCGATATTATCGATAAGGCTTGTATCATCGGCCGAACCCTCATTATGATACAGTCCGCGACCTAAGATGGAGTCGGCATCGATATCATCCTTTTGATTCTTTATTCGCCGCGACTTCCATCACTGTCTGAGCACGTCCAATAAATCAGACTGTCTGTGACACTAACCGGGAATTATTTATACTATTCCGAGTAGTTTTTTGTTTAAAACTGAATCTTATATTCTAGCCAATTATTTGGCGGTAGCTTTGACCACTTTGGCGAATTCAATGGAAAGAATGAAATTCGCTTATATAATGGTAATATGATGCATACATTTTCATAGTTTAAATTATTGCGCCAACAAAAGGGGATGTACGAAATTATATGCTTTTGGTATTCTTAGCGGCCGCTTTTTATCTATTCCCAAAAATATACAAGCCAACATTTTTATAATAATAAAAAAATACATGTTTAATGCACTCCCTGTATATATCTCTATATCTGCCAAGTCTTCATCGAATTCTCGAATTCATTTTCGAATCATTTATAAATGTTGATAGGCAGCCGTCAAGAGCGTAGCAGATGTCATTTGTCATGCGAAGTCGGAGCCGTACGGTCGCGGTAGCCACGCCACGACGTTTCACATAGAAAAGATTGATGATGCTGGCTCGCATAATAGAAAACTGACGGCTCCACAATGGCCCATCGATGGTTATTAATGACAGTTGCCCTTAATTTCCATCTAGCCTGACTGGCAACAAATCTCCTGTATTATATTATTTTGTTTTATGATTCAGGAATTGAATTATTATGTCCAAAGAGAGTGAATGAGTGAGTGGGATCAAAAGAGAAAGTGGTATGGAAATAATTATTGTTTGAAGGTTTCGATTGTTCGCAAATTGAGAACACGAGTGATAATTAAAAAGGTTTTTTTGTATGTTTTGGTATTCGCCGTCCATCCTAATTGATATTAGCGTTAAATATTAATATTCACGGGTCACAGTTTTCAAAGAAAGAAACACAAGAAACCGAAAAGTTATAAATAAACAACAAGAATAATAGTCCAGGCTCAATTTGTAGGTGTTTTTAAACGAGAAAAAATTTAAGGAAAGGGGGAACCCTGGAACCCTGGAAAACGGGTTTCTCGCCAAAATCTGGCTAAATATGCGAATTGGAGAATTTTTCTTCAGATAAAAAATGGAGATCATCTTATTATCTACAGAAATGGTCCCCATAATTTTTTTCGAAAATTCGATATTTATCGAGATAATGAAACCTAAAAGTCTTCTCATTTCAGCTGCTGCTCTGCCTTTAGGAATTCTGCTGACTGCGCATCAACTTGTAAGCGGGCGGACAAATTGTTCCATAACTCGGTAAAAAATTGACATTTTCCAATTATTCAAAGTTCATCACAATGGGAAACCCGTAGCTATCATTCCATGTGACTTGCAGCTCGTTCGTACTTGACAAAAATATTTTAAAAAGCGGTCAAAGTTTTTTTCCACAAGATTTTGAGACTATTTCATTAATTTGTTAATATATTTTTTAAAATAGTCTTTTGATGAAAAATTGATGTTTCTGTAACTGTAGAGTAGGGAGAGTGAGTGTGTAGGCTCACAGCACTTAGGCCACATGTGACGCATTGTACATCCTCCCCAGGAGTTGTCCTCCTAGGTCATTGTCCATCCTGTCCTTCTCAGGAAGGTGGACAGGTCACTAAGCGACATCTCCTTTATATCGGCAGGTGTAGGCCAAGACTCACCGAACTTACTCTCTCTTATTGACGATAACTCCGAAATTGATGTTTATTAATTTAAAAAAAAAAATCGGTTTTTACTGGTGTGATCAATTTCTCTAATTTCTGGAAAATGATTGGATTTTATTAAAAATCAAGAAGTACATTCGAAAACTAGACACTCTAAGCTCTAAAGCAGGGGTCTCCAAACTACGGCCCCCGGGCCAGGTCCGGCCCACCAAGGCCTCTGAACTGGCCCGCGGCAGCGTTTTGTTGAAAAATATGAAAAATGAAAAAGTGGCCTCCCAGTATAGTTGGCCCTCCTGAACTTACCCGAGCTATCAGTTTGGCCCTAATGCTGGAATGTTCGAAGACCCCTGCTCTAAAGCATTGTATAGGATGATACATTTTTAAAATCGCGCTTGTTTCACAGATTGTACAAAACTACGAAAACGACTGAAAAATGTGAATGAACAAATCAATTTTTCATCAAAACGCAAGATAGATATTGAAAACAAATTTCTGAGATCATTCAAGACCTCCTAAGGTTCCATTATAAAACAAATTAAGGATGAAAGACTATTTTTTCAAGAAATATAATAGTATATTACATAACAAGAGTAGTAAGTTGCTTATACATGCGAATAGAAAAGTTGCGCACGAGCCGCGTAGCGGCGAGTGTTGTAATTCTATAAGCATGTAATAAGCTTACAACTCTAGTTGTGTACTATACTTTTTCTACGAACAACTCCACTAATAAAAATAAAACGCATGAATAACATGTACATTGACACTAACAGCTAGTGACAGCGAGTTTTATTAATTATTAAACGTCAAAACAACCTCTACTAACTCGTTTCCATGGTTACTCGAAACCATTGACTGACAAGGCTTTGGTGATAAATTGTTGTTTTTCTAGAACTGAAGCGTAATTTTTTTTATTACGTGCTAGTCATTACGTGTCAGTATCCGTAATGATCCATTTACTTAGTAACCAAATACACGGAAAAAAAATATTTGTTATATCAACTAAATTTATTTAGTCACTTTTATTTGATTAACTCAATTAAATTTCATTCATATCAAATACTGAATGTATTCGTCCAAGGAAATATTAAAATTGCCGAAACAAAATGGAATTATCGACCTAATCCTAGAAATTTCTTGAACCAAAAATGGACTTATCAAGTCAAGTATTTCCTAATTTACATCAAAGTATTATAATATTATCTCAAAAAAATGATTCATTCAAATCAAACAAATGAACACGCTTGATTCAAACATACACTTGTCAAATGAAATATATTTTAACTTACTTTAAGCGAATAATATTATTAACTCAAATATAATATTTGGTTGACTCAAACAAGTGAATTCGCTCGGTTCAAAATAAATTTTTTTAAATGAACCATTTTTCAACTCCTTTTAAGCGAATAATAATATTAATTCAACCTTAATATTTGCTTTTCAATCAAGCATGTACACTATATTGTTTAAAACAAAAAATGAATTGGTTTGGACCTTAAAATCTTTGAAGTAACCAATTTCAAAAGTCAATTTGAACTATTTATTCTTGTTTGTTTTGATAGATGCAATAGTTCAATCGGAATAATTTCATATTTGTATCGACTGATTATCTGATTCATTCAAAATGTTCTTGCTTAGTAGATTGTCCTGTTTCTATCTATCACAACGTTTTCACTTCATTCTTCATTTTATATTGTTCTAAGATAGGAGTTAGATCGTTAGGTGAGTGATAACCTGTTGTCTGGAAATTGTTCTGGATTAGCGGATTATTCAGGTAAATATAATTATGTATTCTATTTACAAATATTATATTATCTCGTTTCTTTCGAAAAAATGTTCATTTTTGTTTTAAGATGATAGGTAGTTTGTCTTGTATCAGTTGTATCTTAAATCGCATACATCATATTCTAAACGAAACATGAATTTAAACTGAGATTAAACCCGGTTTCAAACAGTAAGTACCTAATGTCTTTTTTACAAAGTTACGGTACTTTGCTATGATCCTACCTAACCTAACCTACCTAATTGGAAATGTAAGGTAATGTGTCATTACCTTCACTTTAAATTTGTTATAATCATCATCATTAATTTGCAAATTGTTAATTCTAAGCGTAATAGTAGTGCTACCTAAATTCAGTGTTTGAGAAAGGACATGTGATACATTCATTGGGGCTGCATTTCGTATATTTATATTGGAAAAGAATTTCCTTTATGTTTATTTAGAACATTCATTAAACTCTATTTATTTTTATTATTACTTCTTTGTAGATCAACATGATTTGATTTTCCCTGATGTCCTTATAGTGAATTTGCAAGTGGATTGGTTCCAATTTATGGAAAAGTTATTGCGGTTGAAAAGAAATGCAGTTAGTGGAAGTTTGATTTTATGTTTTAGAAAATTAATATTTTATTTTGTTATTGTTTTTTCTTTTTAAATAAATTGCTATGAAGTATATTTAACTTTTCTTTTTTATAGCACTCAGTATGTTATGTCAACTTAATTTTTATATTGAAATTAGCAATCAGTTGATCAAACTGATTGCATTTCAAGTTCAATCAACATATTAAACTTTTCAACTAAAATATTTAATTTATCGGATAAATTCTCAAAATTAACGCAAGCAATTAATTTTCTTGATTTGCTTATGAATTTCGTTGATTTAGTAATTTTGTTATTCAATTTAACAACATAATTCTTCACCCCAATCCAAAATTTGTTTCGAACCAAACAAAAAAGAATTGATATGATGATAACGTTTGTTCATTAGATCATTTATTATAATTTGTTCAACAAAAAAAAATTGACTAAATAATTATTTTTCTCAATTGATTTGATCATTTTTCAGAATCAATTCAACAAAATATTCTCTATGTTGAAGCAATAATTTTATCAAAATAATTTATGAAAATGGTACGGTTGACTAAATATTTGGTTCAGTCAACAAACAGTTAGTTGCATCAATACTTTAACCTGCATTGAAACCAAGAAATTATTTTAATTACTCCAAAATAATATTTTGTCGTGCATATATGACACTTTAATTTAATTGATCCAAATAAATTTTACTTGATACAACGATTATTTTTTTTCCGTGTAGTAGGTAATATGGAATTTACTAGTGTGAGAGTAGAAAAACAAATTAATGAAATAATCTCAAAATCTTGTGGAGAAAAAATTTTGACCGCTTTTTAAAATATTTTTGTCAAGTCAAATCACATGGAATGATAGTTACGAGTCTTCCCATTGTGATGAATTTTGAATGATCGGAAAATGTAAATTTTTCGCCGAATTATGGAACAATTCGTAAGCCCGCTTACAAGTTATGAATGCAAAGACATCAGAATTTATACAGACAGCAGCAGCTGAAATGAGGAGACTTTTAGGTCTCATTATCTCGAAAACTATCAAATTTTCGAAAAAAATCATGTGGACCATTTCTGTAGCTAATAAGACGATCTCCATTTTTTATGTAAAGAAAAATTCTCTAATTCGTATATTGAGCCAGATATTGGCGTTTAAAAACACCTGCTGTGATCTACAAATTGAGCAAGTGAAGTCTTCAGAGATTTTTCAGATGCTGGACTATAATAAAAGAGAAAAAGAAAACAAATCAAAATTGACCGTACTAAAATTTTTATCTCGTCCTGTCCAATTAATAACACAAAATACGTATTTAACAAACACAGACTAAAATTCCCACAACAGGTAAATTTGGTATAACACTCAAATCAACCCGTATTTATTATACAACAATCCGATTAGTCACTATATACTTTATTTATTACACTTCTTCTCATTTGCTTAATCTACTTTGAAAAATATTTTACGACTTACATCCTAATTTAATGAACAACGTTTAAAAATTATAGAGGATAGAGAGTCGAATGACACAAAATTTATAAACTTTATCTCTTCGGTGTCGAAAGATACTTTTTTTTAGGTTAATTATGTGGTTTAGGAATACCGAAAAGCACCAAACTGTACGATTTATAAATATGTAGGAATTTATTGTTACTAGGGAGTTAAAAATTATTTGTTAGATACAGGAGTCAGGTATAAAGATGAATAAAATTATACCTGTATCTTTATCTGATTATTTGAATGAATTTTTTCTATTTAATATGATTGTATCGTTATTTATTGGGGGGGTATCGTTCTGATGGATTTAAATATTTTACAAAGTCGGTAACTTTAATGTTTATAGTATTTAGTTAAATAAAAGTCAGGTACTTTCTAAGAGATGAGTATAATGTCATTTCACGACGGGATATTGAAGGTTTATCCATTTTTATATTTTAATAACAAGTTTATAACATTAATCTTTTGGTTTTTACAATACTCTCTTTCTCTCTTATCTTATTGTAAATGTAAAAGTACAAATATACATTTTATAATGCTTAACTATAATTTGGTCCAAATTAAGCAAAATAGTTTGAATTAATTTGTTGAAAAAACATTTTGTGACAAGGTTTATAACTGAATATTAAAATGGGTCTTGGGCCCTTCAAAATATATTCGATGTGGTAGGTCTAAAGCAATTTATAATAGATGACCCTAATAAAATATTTAGTTAGTGACAATTGGAGTTTTAGAAGCAATAAATGTTCCAGGATAGATTATACACAGTGTCTTACTAATAAGAAGAAATCTTTAAGCATCCATATCCAAAATTCATATATTTACGTGGCTGACGGACATTCAGGGCAATAAGCGGACAGAAGCGGTCTAAGCCTGTATCTTGATAGGAAAACCAAAACTTTTCCAGTAAAACTTCCTACACATTTTTTAAAGTCGGGCTCCAGGTATACTTGCCGTGCGTCGGCTCTTTGTTCGACTGTAATTCGCTACGATACCGTCATAGTCCGCAATATATACGATTAGATACCTAGCTGCATTACAAACATTTTCATGTTGAAAAAAATCCACCTGCTGGTTCCGCTACTGCATTCATAGTTGTTGTAAGTATATATTTAAACATTTCCTATTCCTCATAAAAAAATTCAAATTAACCGAATAAAAGTTGTCGGCTCAGGGAAAGAGAGAGAGAGTGAAAGAGAAAAAAACAAACCAGGTAAAATATACTGACACGTTTATATAAGTTATGACAGGAATAACAGGCATATCTATAAAATAAATAAAAGACTGGCAATAACGCAGACCAATTTTATGATCGACGGCTGTAATAATTCCGTGCCGCTTCCCTTTATCTCTCCATCACCGTATTGTTCCATCGGTATTTGTTATTCTATTTCATGTTTTGTATGCTACTGATTAGTCCGAGACTTCTTGGATACAGAAATGTCGGTATACTTCAAAGTGTCCAGAGGGTCTGTCATCGTCACCAGCTTCATGGGTGGTAGGAGCCGACAACAGAGAAACGTGGCGCGGTGTTAGTGCTTTACGCTATGGCTTCACGGGTAAAGACACAAATAATAGGCCAGTACAGACACAATCAAATTCATTTTATACAGACAATCTGTATATGTATCTGAAAAATAGGGAGAGTGAGTGTTAGACCACATGTGACCCACTTTACATGCTCCCGAGGATGTTGTTCTCCTAGGTCAGGGATGGCAAACCTATGGCACGTTTAAAAATTTTGATGGCACGTACAAAAACAAAATTATTTCAGTAAAATTTGCCAGCGTTGCCACGGTCTGCTCCCTCGCGCAGCGCAGAAAAGACAGAAAGGGACCTCATGTCTCCTGCGCATTTTGATCGAATGTTCAACATTAATTTTGATAAAACGGTTATTGCTCCATTAAAAACGGTAAATTTTCATTGCAAATTAGGTAAATAGGAAAGCTAACTCCCAATTTGAACACGTTTGACCTTGAACATTTTCAAAAATCGGCTGGGGCACTATTGGGGCACGTTAATTTTTATAACTTCGTGGCACGGACATCAAAAAAGGTTCGCCATCCCTGCCCTAGGTCATCGTCCATCCTGTCCTTCACAGGAAGGTGGACAGGTCACTAGGAGGCATCTCCTTTATATCAGCAGGTGTAGGCCAAGACTCACCGAACACACACACTCTCTTATTGACGATAACTCCGGACACTCGCATAAGACATGCCTGACTGTTTCATCTTCCTCTTCACACATCCTGCATTGAGGTGTGTCCACTAGCCCCATAGTATGGAGATGTGTCCTTAGTTGATAGTGGCTAGCCAGAAATCCTACAGTTAAACGTAGGTTTTTCCTGGTCATCGCCAAATATATCTTCGACGCCAGCTTCTCAAGGTCGCCCAGGGTGATACTGGCAAGCCTGCATCCTTTGATTCCATCCCATCTCTTGATGGTGTCAGTAGGTGTCACTGGATCCTAGAATTTTTTGTCCAGCGGCTTCCCTGGCTAAAGAATCAGCAGTGCGATTTCCTTTACTCTTGTCGTGCCCTTTAACCCACCTCAGGATAATATTGTTATCTGCCGAGGCGTTAGCTAAATCTTGATGGCACTCTAGTACTAGCCCCGATATAAAACGTTGTCTGTTCAAGGATAATAGGGCTTGTCTACTGTCAGTGCAGATTGTTATGTTTTTGCCAGAGACTCCTTTTCTGGTTAGTTATTTGTGGCAATTGAGATACCATGCAGTTTTCTGGCATTTTTTCCCATTCCCCACTTAAACCTTAGGCTTTGTGCTCTGGAGTAAACTCCACATCCAGCATCTGACTCTGTGTTCTGTTTTATTTGTATTTTGTAGGATTTATTGAACACAAACCTAGGTTCAATTGCTTCATTGGCCATTAACGCAATCTCCAGAAAAAATTCTTGTTCTTCCAAACAGAAATCTATACACAAATTTGCGAAAGTTTAATACGATTGATTCACACAAGTACCACAAGTACACAAGTACACAAGTACCACAAGTATACCATATTATGAACAACACTATTAGAAAGAGAGATATCTTGAAATAGAGTATATTTTGTGATTTATAGTAGTAATTTTCCATGCACTATTTAATCTAAAATAAAAAATATCCCATATTATTCCAATATTTTACGTATGATTGTTTTATATGTCGACATATTAATGTCCATAAAATATTTCACATGTATTCAGCTCCTGGCCTGTGACGACTTCACCAGTAAAAATGCGAAAGGGAACAGAATGCGCTTGCGTGTTCCACCACTGCCAGGCACAGCAGCCTCTGTCTTCAACCTGGCATCACTTCGAATTGAGCCGTTGTAAACTTGTGTCCTTAGTGTTATCTCCGTCAGTTCTATACAGTTTTTTTTTCAAGTGATAGTTTTGAATTGAGAATTTTTGAATTCTATCAAAAGTGATATATTTGACGCAAATGGTGGTGTTAGAAGGAGGCAATATGTTGTCCGCAACGGGCAATCAGTATTTACAATTGGATTATCTTTCACCATTACCAACAACGGTAAGAATTTATTTATTTTTTTAATCAGATTTATTTTGGTTTTGATAAAAAAAAAGTTTTCCTTTTTTTTCTTTATTTGGTACCTATATTATTAATTGTCATTTTATGGATATATTTATTTTTAATTATAAATATCTATTTCCTTCCCCTAATTATATTTTTTCAAAAGAAAACAATGTGCATATTGGTTTTTGGAGTTAGTTTTTGTTTCTATACATTTTTTTTAACCATAAAAACTATTTTTACTTTGATTACTTCTTGCCGTCGGATAGTCTGACATTCACTGAAACCTAAAAGATCTATTGTACCTCCTTACATCTACTTAGTTCCTGAGGAAAGCCTCAGACTAATAGCTCCTTGGGTCCTTTATCTAATTTATTGTTCAACACCAATACATCTTTACTATTTGGACCGTCGCTTCATCTCGGTACTATATTCGTATTGATAGATTAAAAAAATTTAAACTTTGTCTTATTTTTGCTACAATGGTGCTATTTTATTCCAGCTTGACGCCAAGAAGAGTCCTCTGGCTTTGTTGGCACAAACTTGCAGCCAAATCGGTGCAGATTCTCCGTCGTCAAAAACGCTCATCTCTCCTTTGGACAAAGGAAAGAAAACCAGTGAAAATAATCGTACTTCTCCTAGTTCCGCACGGGAAAAAACTGACAAATCGCCGCGTATAACACCGAGTGAACAAAAACTGGCTTTCAAACCGTACGAAACTAATGTGGTGTCTAAAAAAAACGAAGAACTTCGTCCAAGTTCTCAAAGTAGTGTACAAAATAACGATGATAAAAAATCAGAACATAGTGCGGGAAGAAAAACAGCTTCGCCTTCAACGAATTCCCCTTCAACTCCAAATACGGAAGGAGGAAAATCTTCTCCCGACCAAAAATGCTCGACTCCCAGAGGAGCCAGTCCAATAATCAGATCCGGTTTGGAAATATTACAAGGACATCCGAAAGACAACCCTCTAGCTACTTACAAACCCAGTGCTCTTCCGTCCGGTTTAAGTGGCTTGAACAATCACTTGAGTTCGTTATGCTGCCCTCCAGGTCTAGAAGCAACCAACCCAGCGTTCAGACCTCCATTTCCCGGTGCTCCTTATAGTGCACAACACGCAGCAATGTTTGCTGCTGGATATCCCGGTGCAACACCAAGTCCCTACTTGAGTTATGCTCGCGTTAAAACACCTTCAGGAGGAGAAGCTTTGGTACCAGTTTGCAAAGATCCTTATTGCACCGGATGTCAATTTAGTTTACAAAACCAACAGTTGTTGATGAGTGGAGCTGCTGGTGGTCCTTGTCCTTCCGGTTGTACGCAGTGTGATCATCAAAAGTACAACTTTGCTATGGCTATGTCTTTGGGTAGTCCGGTACAGCAGTCTTCGTTAGCGTATTCGCAACTAGGTAGACCGTACGTATGCAATTGGATAGCTGGAGACACCTATTGCGGTAAACGATTCGTAACTTCCGATGAACTTCTACAACACCTACGGACACATACAAACGGATCGGATCCTTCCGTGTCTGCCGCTACCACTGCACTGCTTAATCATCACTCCTTATTTTCCTCTGCTTCACTACATAGATCCGGTTATCCTAATCCTCCCTTAAGTCCATTGTCGGCGGCGAGGTATCATCCTTATGGTAAACCTCCTTCTCTACCCACTTCACTGGCTGCTTCACCATACAGTGCGTTTAATCCTACTGCGCTCGGTTCTTATTATTCTGCTGCCTATTCAATGTACGGCCAGAGATTAGGAGCAGCTGCTGTCCTTCAATAGTGATAATTTTTTTTTTTCGAGGATATTAGTAGTGCGTATACAGTATGTCCCTGTTAATATGGATTGTTATATTGTTGGAAAAAAAATGTTTCGATGGGACAATCTGTATATATATTACTAGGATTGTCCATAGCTGCAGACTGTGATAATTTGTAAATATTCTGTTTTGATTCCGTGGTGAATGAAGTGCAATCTTGAACAGTCCCCATTTTTTCCTTTTTATATAGATTTAGGATCATCAAAAATTCATTTCTATATTTGGTTATTTAAATAAATGTTGAGTTTCAATGATGCTTTAATAAAATGTTTGTAAATGTATTTTGAATTTTATTTAGTTCACCTCTAATAGCGTTAAAATTGTATATCCAGGGGGGTGTAATTGGGGCATCTAGACCCCACAATTGCAAAGGAAATGAAACAAATTAAATTGTAGTTGGCCATTGAGTGGAGGGTCCTATATAAAAGATATTCCATTAAATTTAAGAGGGTCTACCATGTGTTTGCTTTAGGCATGTCTGGAAAAGGATCTACCTGGCACTGACGTGGAAAAGTGGAGAAAAGAAGCCTGTCAAAAAATTATGGAAAGCTGCGATTTTCTTGCTTGCTCGGTAAAGTTGAAAGTACGGTTTTTGGAAAAATTCTAGATAAATCTAATTCTATTACTAATTTTCAGTATTTTTATAGAAATAAATTTTTTGTTGTAAATTCAAATAGTACCTATACCTATAGAGCTTTCATGGGTTTTAAAATATTTAGGGAGCCAACAAAAAGAATACAGGGTGTAACAAAAAGGCAGGTCATAAATCATACTACATATTCTGGGGCTAAAAATAACTCGATCCAACCCAAGTTACCCTAGTACAAATATGCATGAATATTCGGTGTTCGTTAGTAAAACGGAGCCGACTGTGTATTCAAGAAAATGGGGGCCATCTAATAAAAACTACACATTTGTAAATAAATAAGAATCAATCAAAAATTTGGGACTCTCGAAAAACTTGAAAAATTCATTGACTTTAATTTTTATTACTCATTTTTGAAGCATAATGAAAAATAGGCCGTATCTCGATAAAAACTGATAATTGTAAAAAGTACTAGGGTGCAAAAAAGTTTCAAAAATAATGTGTTTAAATAAGGGTGCCACAATAAGCATTACATTGTAACGTACACAAACATTTTGGGGGGTTTAGGGGATTTCAACTCCCATAAATTTTTAACGGGGTGCAATAATTCCTTAATTTTTTTTAAGATGCTCTAATCATAAGAAAGCCACTTGTCAACTTTCATTATAATACGTCGAACAACTGTCGAAATATTTGAAAAAATCAATTTTCATTTGGTAACCTCGAAGGGTTGTAACTTTTTTCGCATGCACATTTGTACTGGGGTAACTTGGGTTGGATCGAGTTATTTTTAGCCCCATAATATGTGGTATGATTTATTACCTGCCTTTTTGTTACACCCTGTATAAACAGTGTCGCTATTGTTAGATGTGTTCCAGTTTAACCAACTTGAAGAAAAGTTATTAGAATGCAAGTATTTGAAATCCGTCGTAATAAAATTTCAGGATATTCGTCCTTTCTATGCATGACTGACTATATTCACCAATTACAGTCGGAAGTACCTCACAAATCATGAATTATGGACGAGATAAAAAATTGTTTTTACAGTAACTGATACTGCACGTTATCTTGTGTATATTTTATAAATATTTATTAATGGTAATAAATAATTCGTATAGTAGGTCATGTATATATTTGGTGTGAATATATAAAATCGTTTCATTATTATTTTTAATTTTTTCAAATAATTACTTCACATTTAAATTGTAAATCTTACTCAACATAATTTCAGTTGTTTTTGAAAAATATACAAACAAACTTGAAATCTTCAAACAATGAATACCGTTTGCGCATGATCTCATTATATCCTTTTCCTTGCTGGTCTTTACTTTATTCCTCCAGTCAAGAGTTCAGCTCTTAATATTTTTCACTCCATTAGTTTTAATTCGATTCCCTGCTTTTTTATCATTGATTTTGTTTTAATAGCCTAAGAGTCATTCATTTTTGCCAATGTTCCTCTTCAGCATGAGTAATTAGTTGGTCTTTATTTTTCCTTCGTCAATTTCCTTTCGGAAATTGTCTTGATACGCCCCTGGCGCCCACCAATCAATGTAAAAATTTCCTTTTCCACGATATATATTTCAATTAACACGTTTTTACAATGACAGTTTTATTTCGGTAATGATAAATTCCTTTGGTAATAATATTTTTAAAGGTGGACGCGTAACTATAAATAATGAAGTTTCGTGATATTGACACACATTTCTTCGTGGCAGCGAGATGGAAACGAGCGTATTATATTATATACCGTTCGACAAGTAGGCTGAGGGTAGACAGCCAGCAGCAGAAAAAGAAGCAAAGAGAAGAGAAGATGATAAATGAGCATTTGACGTGTTCAGGTGATCCATCATAGACAAGAGATTGGAGATGCCAAGGAAAGGTCACTAACTGGCAATCCATCATCGACCGACGACGCCGCTTTCACACCCAACTCGTAAACTACCTTCATTTCCATCATCGTATAACATACAGGGGGAAATATAATTTAGTTCAATAATAATTGCACCTGATGAATTATAAATAATATAACCTCAATCGTATAGGTACCATCATCAAAATAACAAATAGAATTCGACAGCAATAATTATGATTCCATAGGTTATGATGGGTCTAGATAGAGAGAGAGAGAGAGAGAGAGATTTATATAGCCGTGGGCAGAACAACCATAACATTATCGATCAATGGCCATCAGTTGCCAGGCATCGGCCGTCAAAGAACTCCAGTGTTGTGAAGAAATAATGATGGTCAATCATCCAATTATCTTCTATCATCAATTGTTGCAGAACCGGTCGAATAAATGGCTGTTCAGTCTTCATGACGCATGCTATTTATCATCGAGCGCTGCCTGATTTATTTGCCATCATTCTCAAAAACAATATACAGGGTGGAAACGAAATTTAAATTTTCTACGACTATATAATACTGGTACCCAGCTAGCCCAAAAAAGGAAGAAGAAGAAGAAGAAGACTTTTAGGTTATGTATTTTCATAAATCGTATCACATTATATATTATAGTCCCAGTGTAAATAAAACAAATTACATCTGCATTTGTAGATAATCCCGAAACCTGCTCGTAGAATCTCACTCATAATTTATAAAAGTCGTAAAAGATTAAATTATTGCTTTGTAATTTAATGTTTTATTTATACAATCATTTTTATGGCATAATCACCTTAGAATGGTATTTAAGACGAGTTTAATTCAGTTGTAAATGATGATAATTCAAAAACCTTTTATGGCCGTCATAAATTTTCTAGTTTTATTAGTTATAACGACTACAAAACTCGCCTGACCGTTGTGTTTTTAAACACGCAGTAGTTTTAGTCTTTTTCCGAAACATTACATCTATAAAAGAACAAAAAATAACCAAGTCAATAACTAACCTTAAAAAAACGTCTCTAAAGACCAACTATAGGTACTTGATAAAATATAAGTCCGAATGTTGTCTTTACAGCTGGACTATGTTACTAGCGAATAGAAGTACTAGCAGACTGTGCTTATGTCACTGTTTGATCCTCATAGACGCCATAATCTTATTTATCTGGACAGATATAAAACCTACCAATCTATAAAATATTTTTCATCTATCAACCTTCGCCCATAAGTCCACGCTCTTGTCTAAACACAAGCCCACACACCGATTCATTTTCCATTCTAATTAGCCATAAATTAAAACGTAAAACATTAGTCTTTTGATCTCGAAGAACGTAAATAAGCTGCTGCAGTCTGTCACTCACAAAACAAGTAAAAGGTGGATGAACGAAGAGAGAATATTTCGCAATTTTAAACATATAAATCTCGACTATCCATATAGACACTTTACTCATAAATAGGTACACGTAATTTAAGTAGACATTACATGAAAAATGTTGTATAGGTAATATATTATATCGCCGGATGTTAATATTCAGAGTGATTTACAGTTTGCATGTATGTATGTATTTTAGGGTGACTTTCACTTTAGGGTTTAGGCCCCCAGAAAGGTATTTCAGTTCCCCCTTTGCTAGTTCATCTGCTATTTCATTTCCTTCTATTCCAGTGTGTCCTGGGATCCATAGTAAGGTGACTATAATAGTTTATTGAATTTGTCTAGGCATTCCCACACCATTTTGGAACTGATTACACAAGAGCTCAGTGCTTTAATGGCTGCTTCACTATCCGACATTATGATAATCCTTTTGTATCCTTCTGTATCCTTTATAAATATTGAACTGGGCGCACTTTCTTATGACGTGGATTTCCGCTTGAAAGATACTTGGGGTTTTTCCCAAGCTTTTAGAGTGTTTGATTCCTGGCCGAACACTCCTATCCCAGTTCCTTCTATTGCTTTTGAGCTGTCTATGGCATTCTTTCCAAGTATGGGTGCCAATTCACGGGCCAGGGAACAGCGCTCCCCGAGAGAAGAGTTCTTTTGTCCTTGTCACTGAAAATGACAGAGTAACCGAGCGAAATGAAGAAAAAAAATATGTCCTCTTGAGGAGCGCTGTTCCTTGGACCCAGAATTCGCCTCCTGGTAGTGGTATTTGGATCTCATTCCTTCTTGTTGCTTAATTCCGTAAAGAATTTCTCTGAAAAGTTATACTTTTTCATCATACCGTCTTGTAGCATGTCCCAGGTTGTCTGATTTCTAAGAAGTGAGGAGGTGTTTTTTTTAATGATTCCCTCTCTACTTAGTCTGTATCTTGTTCTTTCTGCAACACTTTCCACCACCATATGTAGAGGGGTGAGGTTGAGAATCACTTCCATGGCTGCCGTTGGTTTTGGGGTTGAGTTTTCTTTTCTCAGTAAAGGCTACAGTTTAAAAAGGATAAAGTTCTTGTGTACAGTGTATTGAATGAAAAGTATGTGACGCTAGTGATGTATTTTGTTAATTCCGAAGAAATATTTTGAAGAGAAATCAAAAATTTTATAGTTTCCTTAATAAAATATAAACGAATTTTAATTTCCGGCCTCCAATATTATTCGGAAACGTATAAAAGTATATTTCTTCTTGAAAGATGGCCTATAAAATATTTATTTATAAGTCAATATAATTTTATGACCCGACGGGCGGTTCTATGTAAAGTAAATGATCTGTGAATGGACACTTACTATAGATCTTTGCGATTATTTTTCTTATGAATGAAAGGGACACCCATTGATGTTGGCCGACAATGAATCACTTCATTTAGAAAATAGAAATGTTTTTTTTAATTACACTATTAATAATTTAGCACTAATTTCTGTAAGGTTAAAAATTTGTTTCTCTTTTCTATGTTAATTTTCCAACCAGACATGGTAGATTTATCATAACGTTGAGATCGAATGTTAACCAACCTAATTTGACTCCAAAGTCGGTGAGATCAATAGCTGGCGGTTCCATTTAAGATAAAATACCGCATAGATCCTGAGAATATGGCGATACCGCTTCACAGATCAATGAAATCTTTAATTAGTCCAATGGAATTAGTTTATTTTACTAAAAAAATATGCATGGAAAAAAAAATCGTTATATAAATGTAAGAAAACTCGACGATTGGCTTAGTAGTATCGTAAATTGGTAATAAACCTATTCGACAAATAAAAAAA
>CAJUYI010004086.1:0-13894 GCA_910591695.1 Galerucella pusilla
GGTCGATCTACCTGGTTTTTAGATTTACGGAAAAAATGTAATTTAAATTAAGAGATTTATCAAAAATTTCATGGTGCTCCCTGTAACCGCTAACCTAACTTAATTAGGGTTTATTACTCCTCGTACTTTCTGTACAGACTATAGCTGACAAAAAGTAATTTGAGATCTGCCCGGCCATATCGAATGAATATTGAAATATTGTTTATCTATGGGACGTTAACTTTCATTTTAATGGAAAGTATGTATCTTGATGGTTGTAATTAAACTACGGTTCCGGCACGTCTAATGATAAAATCAAACTGTGAGAGAAAATTATAATGACAAACAACAGTCATTCAGTTTACGATAAAATAACAGCTTACTTTACAGTTAAAGACAGGCACCAAGAAACGGTTGATTGTATTTGCGAATCATAAACCGCATGCGATAGGTCACAATAACAAAGGTTTTATTACCTCTTGTCCTTATCGAGCAGCCAATAATTCTCCAATAACAAATAAATGGAAATAAACTTAGGTCGTTTCCGTTTAATAGTTTTAAAGTTTTTCAATAAAATTTTCAAACAAAAAATTGTAAAACGCTAAGAAACATGAATTTTATATTGAAGTTTTCAGACGATATCATACAGGGTAAAATAGCCAAATGGAGTTAATTCAATATTTCAGTAATTACTCTCAAAGCTTCTGAAAATATAAATCATTTTGAAATGATACAGTTTAGAATAATAATGTGAAACGATTCAGGCCAATGAAGTTGAAGTATCTGATTTTTGCAAATTGAGTCTTCTAGAAGACAGCTCTTTTCCACCAATATAAGAGTAATCATTTCGATATGCTAATTCAGTTTTGTTTGGAAAATCCGATGACTTCAAAGCTATATTTAGCCACCCCTACTCTTAGGGCGACTGTGAAAATTTACATGTGGCACGGTAACTGAGCATTGAGAGAGGACATTTTGGAAATTGAACTCTCAATTCCTCAGATCTCCCAAATCCACGTTTAGGGAGTGCAAAACTCAGAGTCTGTTGTACAGTTTCAGGACACTGAAGGTTGGGCTGGAAAGAGCAGCGAACAGTTCACACTAAATAAACAGAGGTACATACCAGTTTCAACACGATCTGTCGTACACATTATTTGGCATTTTCAGGCAAATTTTTACAGTATTTAGAATGTAATTGTTTTTAAATTGATTTCAAAAATTAACTTGGAAAAGTTGAATCATTTGTTTGCCGAAATTTCCTACAACAAATTCACAAACCTAAATGATACAGTTTGGAATAATGTAAAAAACGACAAATGTTAATGAAGTACAAATAACCGATTTCTGTAAGCTTAGTCTTTTCCACTGTGCACGCGAATTCCTTAATGGCCAGGTTCCTTAATGACCAATATAATACACTTGAGTTCCCGTCCGACACTTGCAGGTATCTTAATCCCGCACTCGAATTGCCGTCCAGTTTATTTCATCTGTTCTGTTATCGGGCCCTAATAGTTTACCCTGGCGGGGTTAGGTTAGGTGTCTTATTATTCCTAAAATAAATGTACAAATACCATCACAATTTAATTTATTTTATATTTCCTTAATCTTCTTAATTTTGTTGCGCGCAATTCGGAGCCTAATTTTGGTGTTCTATTCAGGTAGAAAATGACCGCTGCGCGCAACTCATCCCTGCCCAAATAAACACCTTTTAAACAGGTCAGTTTTCACCCTGACGGGAACTCGAGTGACAGCTTAACGTACTCTAATTATGACACAAGTAGAGTGGTTATCCTGAGGGAATTCGTGTGCGTCCCTTTTCCACCAGCATAAGAGCAATAATTTCGACATATACTAAGCAATATGCTAGACGCAGTTACTTCTTTTAAATTAAGTTTAGTTTGGAAAGTCCGATGACATCAAAGTTATATTTAGCCATCCATACTCTTAGGACAGGGACTGTGAAAATTTGCACGGTAAGTGAGCATCAAGAAAGAAACTTTTGGAAGTTGAACTTTCAAGATATTCCAAATGTATTTCTGGGGTTTACCAGATCCAATCTAAGAAGTGCAAAAATGAGTGTCTGTTTCACAGTTTCAGGAGACTGGTTGGTCTGTAATTTATCGAATAGAATAGCGGACAATTCACTCTAAATCAACAGAGGTACATACACATTTTAAAAAGATCTGTCGTACACAATTTTTTTGTTCCGTTGTTCCCATTATTAAGAATGGAGTTGGCATTTCGGATTGCTTTCTTCTCTAATGTATATCAACAAACAAAGACGTTTGTATTACGTAAGTAGCATAATACCTTTTTCAATCACCGGAAAGAATTTTCTATAACATATAGTACGACTAACCAATATTATATTGAATGGTCCCCACTTTGTTGCAACAGGAAGGTTTTACACTATTTTTCTTGAAGTTTATCGCAACAATGAAAAAAAAAACATTTTCCAAAATTGATTGGTATTCTTTTTATATTAAAAAAATGAGAATTAACTGTTATTCCACGCTAAGTGTATATTTAACTTAGATAGCATGACACCAGAGAACATAATATTCAATGAGCGAGTGAATATCATCATCGCATCCAGGGAACAGGTGATGCATCCAGGTAATTCTGGAGAAATCATCTGCTTCACCGATGGTTCCAAAACAAACCATGGCACTGGGGCTGGTAGAAGTGAACCTAGGAAGAAACTGTCTCTCAGCCTTGGTCGATACAAACAACTGTTTTTCAAGCAGAAACGATAGCCTGCATTGATGAAAACATCATAAGAGGATATACTTACGAACAAATGATTAAAATACTCAGTGACAGCCAGGCTCTGCTTGAAGCCATCAGCAATCCAACAACTAGTTCTAAGCTGTTAAAAAAACTGTAAGGAATCCCTTAACATGCTGACAAGAGACAACAGAGTGCCTCTAATAAGTGTACCGGCACATGAGGAGATTGCAGGTGATTAAATGGCAGACAAGTTAGCTACAGGAGACTTCACAGGTCCGGAACCGTTTTGTGGAATCTCAAAGAAGTACATAAGAGGGGAAGTCGGAAATTGGCTAGTTAAGGAACAAGGACACCTCCATAGAGTTTACTAAATAAGGTAAACAAGGAGCTCTAGTCTGGGCTGTTGAAACTGGGTAAGAGAAATTTGGAGACTTGTGACCTGGTGACTGGACACTGCTTCCTGAGGATTCATCTGCAATGTGAACTCTACAATGAAACACCTACTCATATACTTTGCTTTTGTGAGAACATACAAGGACTCATACGGAAGCGCTTTGGAGAGGAAATAATACAACCATCACAACTACTGAAGATTCCTCCAGATAAACTGGTGGCCTATATAGAAGACACGAAGCTTCTGGAATGAAAGTAAGTAGATAGCATGGGTAATGGAACAAAGATCCAGTGCCTGGGCTGTTGAGCACAACCCCAACGTTATTTAATCATAGATGGTCTTTAGCACGTACTTTTTCTGGGAAATTGTGATTGACAAAATGGGATATCGAAGCAAAGTGGAATGATATGGTTAAAAATATATAATGTTGAACACTGGTAAACTGCTGCAATAAGTATAATTATGATGAATATATTTTTACTGAAGTTATAGTCGACAAAGAGTTGTGTTGTAATTTTACCTTGTGGGGTGGATGCAAGTAAGTGAACAGAACTGATGATTCAATCAGATGTAATATGTATTACAACGTTAAACATAAATGTATACAATCTTGAACAAGTATGAAAGGCGCCTTTCCTAGTATAGGCAATACCGACAGACTATTAAATGTTCATTACAGACTAATTCTTCTATTCAATAGGACAGACCGGACAGAATAAAAGAATCTCATGATAATTGTATTCTCTGACATTTATTTTTAGTATGGGATTGACACATGATTTTAAAACAAGTTAAGTTGGCCGGAAGCATTTTGCCTCAAGCCAGATATGCTACATAAAAATAATTATACTTCAACAAGCTGACATGGAAGTTTTGTAAATATATTGACGAATCTATACAAAGATTATAATTTATTAATTGGAATGACCCCAAGAAGTTTATTACTGCTTTCAGGAGGAAACGTTTCATAGAAGACTTAATGGATATTGGTAACTTTAATTTTCAACTTTTTTTCAGGTCAATTTTTCTCCATAATACGAGTTTATTAAATGTATGTAATCTCATGAATATATAAAATTGAAATATAATCACCGGACATTCATAATTGGCACATTTCATTTGTATTTACAGCTACACGTACCTACTATTATATAATTGGTTAATTATTTCATTTGATAATTTAATGTACTTTGTTAATTAATTTTACTAAAATATGCATTGTATCCAATATAAATTAATCTGAATCAGTGAACATTTATTTTCGAATGCGAATGATCATTCAATTTACTATATAATTTCAATATCCACTTTATTTTGGCACTCTTTCTGTTAATTGTCGTGGACTAATCAATTTGACTACGTAAATATGTTGAAAAGGAACTAACATTAGTAATAGTTTACTATACACCAGGTGGTGGAGACTATTGTCATTGACCGAGCACCAAAACTATTTACCGAGGGGCTTTGCCTGAATTTCCCAGTATTTGGAAGTTTGGAAGTTTTTTTGTGAAGAATACCAAACTATGGTATTATTGAAAAATATACTGCACATCCCAAATATCCAAATGAAGATATCCAGAGTTAATTAATGACAATGTCACAATAAGTCAACTATGAAGAGTTATAATTAACTAGAGTTCAAATGATAAGTATGCTTCGGACTGAATAAGAATCACCCTTCATAAATCCTGTTAATTTACGAACTGACGTGTTACATCTACTAAAATGAAATAACCTGCAATTTACTAGATTTCCTATTGACAGTTGTAATTTGAACTTGCCACGGCAAGTGTTTCTTAAACCCGATTGTTACAAACGAAGGATAACGAGAATTTAGAAGTTTGGCAAACAACCGACAGTATGCTGGAAGAACTATTCGAAGATTCCAGAAAACTTTCGTAGATTCCAGCAATCTCCAGAGCTCGTATAAATACCAGAGTCGGTTAATGTATGAATATTGTAGACGCAATTTCATCAGTTGAACAGCCAGCAGGTCATTTTTATAAACTTTTAGGCTTGAAAAAATTATTCAACTGTATCAGTCGTATTCGAGTTTCGATACCAAAAATTACACTCAGGGAAAAAATTATCTAATATTTTTTGTAATCACTATTATTTAAAAATAATTCCGAATAACCGGCCAAGTGTGAGTCAGAATCGCGCAGGAAGGGTTCCGTGCCATTATCATAAAAATACCATACATACAAGTGAAGCTGATAAAATATATTTAGCTGATTTTACTTTTGTGATTTATATTCATAAGACTCCGACTCACTAACTCGATCCAGAGAGGTCACGTGATAAATCACTCCGATCACCTACCCGGGAACTGTAGTTTACGAACTAATAGGTTTCGTTTTTGATCTGACAGCTAACGTCATAACAAAACATACATATCTCCTTCAACTTCGTCATCATCTTCGAAAAAATAATCAAATGCTAACGCCGTCAATTTAGCAAGGCCCCTTTTGTTCATGTTTTATAGAAGCAATATATTTCGTTACCACCAAAAGAATTAGGTTATGTTATATTACCCTTCAGTAATGCGCATGCGGTGACTAATTTATACATAGTTTGCACCCAATATACCATCCAAATTATCTGTTTTATTAAGAGATGTACTCCAATTATTCAATCATTTTTCAGGCATCCGCGAACAAATACACAATCACAGATTACACTGATATTTACGTTTGCTTTCATACACTCCTAGTTGTTATTGGACTATTGGACTACTTGATTATCATAATCTTTTATTGCACAGTCACGAATTCCCATTTTTGTTTATAAAACACGACAGCTCTATCATGATTCCATTGCAAAACCTTTTTGTTCGGGTGGGATATGGAAACAGTAAAGAGATAAAATTCAATGCGAAACTTTAAAAGGATTTAGATATTTTCTGGTGTGGTTAAACCGCTTAATAACATTTTACAAAACCTTTTCAAGTTTTAATATCCTAGTATATTTATGCAGACTTTTATGAAAAAACGGAAACACTTTTATTACGAATTTAAACGTTATTGGATTTCCATAACATTATCAAGTTTTGCAAGGTGAACAAAATAAAATTTGCGGCTCCTTAAATCCAGGTGAAGACAATAAACAAATCCGCTTGCTTAAAACAGAATGAAATCCAATAGGTATTTTTTATGTGCAGAGTGGAATAAATTGTGTCAAATGTGATTGGAATAACATAAATGGTTATCAAACATTTTGTTGTAAAACCAAAACCAACCCTAAAGCACATAAAGATAAAAAATTTTCATAATTGTAGTGTACCTTACTGTTTTTTAACGAAAGACAATGCTTCCTTGAAGTGACGGAAAAGGATATTTACAATATTATCTACGAATTATAGGCCAAGAGCCGGGTATTTTTTGTAAAAAATGTACAGGAACAGGTATTTTTTTTTGAATGTGTTCAGGGGTGTCCCCTGAATGTAAATCCAAGTTGGAGAAATTGTATATATTCTTCGAATTGTGTTAATTATGTTCTTTCCAATATATAATGCTCTGCGTCTAGTTTTCGCGATGCGCGGTTCGCGAGATATTTGATAAAACGTGTTTTTCAAGATGGCGGCTGAAGTGAAGCCCCCTTCATGACGCCAACTTGGATTTACATTCAGTGGACACCCCGTACATTTTTTTCACAACCTACTTTTTTGGCTGGGGCTCTTGGACTATTACGTGAATATAGTGTGAAATTTCAGTATTATGACGAAGGCAGCTACATCCGTAGACCATTTCTGCTAATGGATGAGGTGGAAAGAGAGTTCGAAACATCTAATTAAATAGTGAGAAACACTTATCAAATAATATGATAGATTTTGCTATTATCGATTGTAAAAGCTTTCGCTTTGATTAAACTAACGGCTCCTAATACGACGAAAGTTATCTAGCCTCCTGTCCTCTATATAGGGGGGTTTTGAGTAGTTGTAATGATTGTATTACTTATTCTCCGAAGTGCTTCTGTCTCACAGAATCAGAGTACCTATGTGAGATGTTTTCGCAGGACACATTGTCCATCAGTGACCAGTTTGGTCGCTTCAAATGTTTGTTGATCAGTTCCAATAACCTGTCAATAACTATGTCAAACAGCATCGATTTTGTAGAGCGTCGAAACTGTTTCACTGACAACATTAGTGATAAGCGATATAGGTCTCAGTTTTGCAGTCTTGGTCTTGCTTTTTCGTAAGACCAAGATCATCCTAAGACTAGCAAGACCGAGACCAAATACGCAAGACTGATGCTTCAAAGTTTCCGGAGAAGGTAGTGACTACAACTCCAGTCCATATGTTGCGAAAAAAGCAAGACCAACACCATACTTAGATTAGCAAGACCAGGACTAAATGCACAGAAACAGGACCAATACCAAGACCAAGACCAAATACGCAAGACTCATGCTTCAAAGTTTCCGGAGAAGGTAGTGACTACAACTCCAGTCCATATGTTGCGAAAAAAAGAAAGACCAAGATCATCCTTAGACTAGCAAGACCAAGACTAAATGAACAGAAACAGGACCAATACCAAGACTGAATATGCAAGACCAAGACCAAATATGCAAAGCTCAACTGAATATTCTTCCTTTCACAGCATACTTGTGTTAAAATATTTATAACAGCATCAATATGTGCATTCACAAGAACAAAATATTTTTGGCGTTCCAAATAGCCAGTTTGCTTTACTATATTTAACCATTAAACAACAAAAAAATAAAAAAAAGTTTAAAAAAACTGAAAAATACTTTAAAGGCGAACAAAATATAGGTAACAGGAAAAGCTATGCGAGCCTTGGTCTTGGTTTTGCTTTGCTCGTCACTTAACAACATGCAATTCATCACCAGAGCGATCGTTTATACATTTGACAGCACTGCATTCATATTTTTTTCGAAGAACGGGGATTCCCTTAATGCCATTAGATAAAGTAACAGCTTGCATTTTTCTCAATCGCTATTTTAATAGTGCACCAACGAAAATGATTTCAATGTGAAAATAGTATAATGCAAAACTAGTGGGAGAAGTACTTTCCCCACATGTTGCACACTATACTTTTTCTACAACTGCACAAACTGTGACCAAAGTGTACACGCATTTTTTGTTTGCCAATATATACTTTTTTCTTGAAATTGCCTCAACAAACCTAAAGTTACTTTTGCAGCAATATCTCTGGCGGAGTATTATGAAAATCGTCACTATTATCAGTATCCATATTATAAATAAGTACTTATATGTCTTGTTGAACTAATATTTTCAATATAAACTGGAATTTTTATCAAAGCACGATTGAAACTACCTTTTACAATTTAAAAACTTTTAATATAATCTGACAGTTTTGTGCCAACTAAGTAGGTATTTAAAGATGACAGTAGCATACTAAGTTTTTGTCGATTTTATTTGATTTTCCATAAAAATATAATATGTGGCGTGGGAAAAAATCTTTCCCACGGCTTAGGCAAAGTGACACTTTGTAGTTTCGTAAATTGTGGGAAAAGAACTATCTTCCATAGCAGTCGTAGAAAAATTATTTTTAACCAAGTTCCAGGGATTATTAAAGAAAAGTTTATATCATCTAAGCACACCGAAGTCTATTGTTCTCATGCCACTAAAAATCGTATCAAGTTGGGAGCTATAGAACAAGAATCATTAGCAGACTTTTCACTTTTAAAGAAAAAAACGAGACTCTCGAGAATGTTGGTGAAAAGACACAATGAAAAAATTCCAGGAATCTTTTTCTTTGTCGAAGTAGGCACTTCCGAGTTTCTCTCGAGGAATGGTGACAGAATGAGACTTAAAGAGATATAGTCACATTTCCGTTTTCTCTCCGACACGACGTGGAAAATTTAAAAGTTGACCTAATTTGAACTGAAAAAAGATAAGTGACAATGAAATGCCAGGAGATCGATTAGTATCAATTTGAGAGGAAGCGAATGTTTTACAAGGTCAATTTTCCACATTTTTTTCCTTACTAGCTGATTGATAATGTTTATTCGACCATTTATATTCCTTTGTCAATTATAAAGGGTCTGAATGGGTTTTCATATAGAAAGCATGATTAATTTTTCCAGATGAATGTAGTTCAGTCTCTGTTATCGGGTCGTTCACAAATTATGAAAAATATAGAGTTGGAATCCACGATATAAACACACCGAAGATAAGATGTTGCGCATGAGTGGGCGGTCGTTAATAAGACGCGTGACGTCACTCAAGACCTAAGATGGTTGTTTACCTCTATGTTATTTTCCAAGAGATCTCGTGTTTTTAATGATTTTTAGTGAGCTCTGATCAGTTTAAAGACCTTTTGGTGTATTTTGTGGACGATTGTGGACGATAAAAACTTTTAAAAATGCGTTGTTCTGTGTTTGGGTGCAATTCGCACAAGGATTCGAAAAGTAATCTAATAATTCAATGGGATTCGGCGAAAATAATATTGAAAGAGCTCAATAGTAAAAGACGAAAAAATCAAAGAAAGTGCTTTTATACATATTTTGGAAACAAAAATAAATATACACAAAAAAGTAACAACAAACGCGCTTTGTTAACAGCATTTACGAAATAAGCAAAAAAGCTCTATCCCAATAAAACCGTTCCTGGAACGTTTACTTCACTGGATTCCATTAATAGTAGACTATCCTATTGTTAGAATGTCATACAATAAAATATTTTATTTTACAATTTACCAGAGATAGGTATGATCTACTGTGAATAAACCTTAATAAAATTTGACTACAAAGTTCAAAATATTATTGATTGTCTAGTTGTCAAATATTTTCGTTTTGTCTGATAAGGACCAAAAATTGTTTAAAAATCTAATTCATCTTGACAACGGTATAAACGCTACCGAAACGTCGATATAAAAAATACAAAAACATATTGTGGTTTAATTCCCAACAAATAATTAAAATAATAAGTGAGTTGTTAATTATTAAATATTAATAAAATGTAGAATACGTAATATGTAAGAAATGAAATTTGATCTTGAAATCCGGTATTCACTATTTCGAAACTATTTAAATGAAGAAATATGCCTGTGTAAAAATTGCATAAATAAAAGTCCTCTTTTTATAAAATGTTTTCTCGTTTTTATTTAATCTCGCATTCCCCTCCTAGACTGGTGTTGTAGTCAATTTTGTGCTCTATAAATTAGTTCCTTTATCAGTTTACTCTATCTTGCACCGTTTTTATGAAAATCGCGTTTTAATACTTCGAAGAGAAATTTAACAGTAAAAAAAAGAGTTTTGAGTGATAAGTATTACAAATTTCAAAACTTTCATATTATCAGGGGATAGAACAGCTTATTTTGAACATACTTCTTCTCTACAGTTTTTTTTGTAACCAATTAAATAAACGCGTTAATAGAGAAAAACTGCTCAGCAATACAAAAAAGGTCTTGAGTGACGTCATACGCACGACGGACGGAAAATGAAACACGGTAGCATCCGGCCCTGGGGTGCGATTTTCCAAACCATTCGGCAGTGAATCGTATACGAAAAATGGCCATTTTCGTATGAAATTTAAATAACCTAATTTTCGACACGATAAAACGGTAATCGTATACGAACACTTTCGTATGGCTTGTTTCGAGTGGGTTTCATTCCATTCGAATAAATGGTTTCGTGTACGGAAAGTGTAAATTCACATAACCTAGATTGAAAATATTTGTGTTTGTCATGTCATTATTTGAATAATAAATGATACAATCAGTTATAATATGGCAGGTTTTGATGATTTAATTCATTTAAACTCCATAAACGCTATACAAGAAGAGGTAGAGAAAACCGATATACCTCCTAGGATCTGTATCCCATTTATTGATCGTTTTGAGAAATATCTATAGGCTCCTTTTTTTGTTTCGCCGACATATTGCCACATTTTCCATTAAGAGCAGCACTGGAACTTGAATCTCCCATTTTTCAACAACAAACAATGCTTACACTTCATACAGTAGTAGGTATATTCTTTGCATAGAACTATTAGAACTGCATAGATACCTAAGGTATATTCTTTGCTTCTCAAATGTCACAAGTGACAAGACCATACGATTATGCGATGCTGCCGGCTGCTAAATTCTTCGTATACGATCGTTTATTCGAACGGTGTTGAAAAATACACATTCAGCACCGTATACGAAAAAAATCATCGGGAAATAACCGTACACGCATAATATTCGTGTGAACACGAAAATCGCACCCCAGGGGTGCGATTTTCGAAACCATTCGGAAGTAAATCGTATACGAAAAATGGCCATTTTCGTATGAAATATTCAGAAATATTGTCACATTTTTTATTAAGAGCAGCACTGGAACTGGAATCTCCCATTTTTAACAACAAACAATAATAAAGGAAAAATGCTAAATAAATAATATCAAAAGCCAGTTTGGGCTCACTAAACTTGATATAGTAGTTGGTATATTCTTTGCATAGAACTATTAGAACTGCATAGATAAGGTATATTATTTGCTTCTCAAATGTCACAAGTGACAAGACCATACGATTATGCAGTGTTGTCGGCTGCTAAATTTTTCGTGTACGAACGTTTATTCGAATGGTGTTGAAAAATACACATTTAGCACCGTATACGAAAAACTTCATGTGGACATAACCGTACACGCATAATATTCGTGGGAACTCGAAAATCACACCCCAGGTTGGAATCACTTTCAGTATAAGAGTTTTTTCCATCACACGATCAGTTACATTCGTCAGAATACTTTGTATTCAGAAATGCCAAAAATTCTTTTTATTTATAAGCATTATACGTATTTCGGTCGAAATCACCAAAAAAATTTCATTTTTAATTCAACTACTTATTTCACACATTTCAAAAGAATGGATAAAATAAATCACAAACTGCGCTTCTGTTCGAACGATTCGCGCTGGTCGATCATGTGCAGACGACGTGCACTTATTTCCATCGTATCTAGCAAATAAATAAACTTTAGAGAACTTTATATGTCGCAGACAGAATATCAGAATAATCAGGAGCAAACAAGAAGCCGAATATTCCGAGAAATCCAAACAGAAGTATCCCACAGGCGTTTGTAATTCATTTCATATTTCCAAGGATTAAAACTATGTAGTTGTTGGTTAAATTCACTATTCAAGTCATACTTTCCTTTTATTCCTTGTCACAAGATGTTGGATGCTTTTGTTTCCTTTTTATTAATAAGCATCGCAGACCAGATATTTAATTTGCTCATAACAAAACAATCTTGCAGCTTTGATAATATTGTTTTGATCAATATCAAACTAATACTTTTTCATTACATTAAGAGATAATTTAATCAATACTAGGAAAATTCCTCCCAATTGCAAGTGGTTCTCTTATTCTCCTGCGAGATAAGCCATGTCAGGAAGAAATAAAAAGACACGAAGCGACATTCCGTTCAGTTGCTAGTGCCTGCACTCGATTCCATAAAGATACACTCTAGGCTAATATGGGATTGCATGGGTGCCTTAAACGCACTTGAAGACTATTGCAAAGTCATGGGTATCAGGACAAGAGGGTCATAAGTGCCCGAACTGGCAGATGAAACAACTCATCAATGCTTCCATTCATCCTGAACCCTCCTGCGGCGTTGCAAAGTAAACAAAAAATATGGCCATGAGGAAGTGGGTAGCACAGAAATCTGTATAATGGTGAAAGATCTAATGGGAAAAAGAGAGGCGACATTCGCCAAGATTTACGGCAGACCTAATAAGCAGAAGACTGACAAGGCCATAGTAGGTATGTTTTGTATCTGTAGAGTAGGGTGGGTGAGTGTAGGCTCACAGCACTTAGGCCACATGTGACCCATTGTACATCCTCCCGAGGAGTTGTCCTCCTAGGTCATCGTCCATCCTGTCCTTCTCAGGAAGGTGGACAGGTCACTAGGAGACATCTCCTTTATATCGGCAGGTGTAGGCCAAGACTCACCGAACACACACACACTCTCTTATTGACGACATGCTTGACAGTTTCATCACTAGCCCCATAGTATGGAGGTGTTTCCTTAGTTGACAGTGGCCAGTCAAAAATCCTACTGTTGAACGGTTTTTCACTATCAGTGCAGATTGTTATGTTTTTGCCAGAAATTGCTCTTTTGGTTAGTTGTTTTGTGGCAATTGAGATACCAGCCAGTTCTGTTTGAACCACGCTATTGTTTCCCATTCCTCACTTAATCTTTAGGCTTAGTGCTCTCTAGTAAACTCCACATCCTGAGCCTTCTTTCATTTTTGAACCATCTGTAAATATGCGTATTGCATTTGCAGCGGGTATGTTAATAGGGCACTGTAAGCTTACCAGGCTCGCAAAGCTGATGAAGTAAGGTGCAGATTCACCTAGAGGAATGAACTTCAGAGCATATCCTTCGCCAGGGCAACTGTCCTGCGAATGTTTCTTGTACTAGGCTATTTAAAAAGAGCCAAGCTGGAGAAGGTAATCTAGATTGAGAGGACCACAATAGGTCAAAACTGGTCGCAGTTGAATAGGACGATTAGCCACCTCATAACATTTAATCTAATCTGAGGTATCGACGACAAACAGTTGGTAATAGACAATGGTTATACAATTGAATTTCGCAAATATACCTGATTAAATACAAACCCCTAGTGACCATTTTCGTTCCTACTATAATTCTGACCCTCCCGATCGATTTTGGCTTATGTCTAAACCATTGTTTATCAGTAAATTACTAATTTTACTGATCCGATGGCTAAGCAATTTGTAATTGAATGGATTGGTATATTGTATACACTCGCTAATGTATATTCTTGGTTTGTAACAGAAATTGCAGAATTGCAACGAAACATTA